>PVLD010004050.1:0-22640 GCA_004027595.1 Dinomys branickii
AATACAATAGTAGAACCATGTTAGCCCTCCTGCACATATGTATATTCATATATATTCCTCTATACATACATACATACATTTTTGTCTTTTTCTTTTCTCCTTTCCTTCGTCCCATCCGTTCTCTGTTTTTGAACAGATTTCCTTCATGACTTTTAGTTTGTATTCCCACCCTCGGGTTCTTACACCAGTGATATAATACATTGCCTGCACATGTATCGCTGGATAATCAAGTTATTTTCAGTCTCTAAAGTATACATAAGCACACTCACGGGTTTATGGATAATTACTTAGCAAGTTTCTATAGAGTAGGTGATTTCTTGTAAAGTTAAAGAAAAAGGGAACAAACCTTCCCCATTTATTTTACATGACTGGTCCTATTCCCATTTTCAAACCAGAGACAATATCAGAGTAGAAGAACAGACCCTTTCAACTAGTGAGCACAGTTGCACAATGTTAAATAAAATACTAATTGATTCAAAGAGGCTTTAAAAACAAAAATTTTGTTGATTCACTGAACTGGTAAATTTCCATCTGTGCCAGCAGAGAAGGGGTGGTCTTCTAGCATGTCCACCTGACCAGGTGGGCACACTCCCGAGAGCTTCTCATGCATGAACCCGTCCTGGTCAGGGGCAATCCTAATCCTCCAGCCTGATCACTTCTGCAGAATAATATCACTGTCTGATTGGAGAGATGGAATCTGATTTTACACATCTTGCCCACACTTAAGGGAAGGTGGTTATATGGAAAGAGGATGCTCAGTGACAGGGATCTTAGGGGAATCTTAGAATTCTGCCTAAGACAGAAGGTAAGGGTTGGATTATCTACTTAAATCCTATCAAAGCTATATTCAAGAGAAAACGGAATCATCTCCATTTTCCTTACATTATGTCCCAGTTTTTGCTTTTATCACTGAACCTAAAGTTCAAGCCTGTTTTAAAAAGAAAGAAAGAAGAATAAAAGCTTTGAGATTTGGAAAGAAAGGTTAAAATCCATAGATTAAGCTAATGGAAGATTCTAATTAGGCACACAAGTCAGCTCCATTTCTGTAGGCCAGGGTAAAATCTAGAAATTACAAAGAGGAAAATATTTGCAGTAATAAAAAAACAGTGTTGTTTTTGTAGTTTAATGTGTGTGTAAGACTGAAGTTTTAGAAGGTGAAGAGCAGCTATGAGTGCACTCTATTAACTGTTGTCATTCTCCTGTCACCTTGTTATGAAATTTTGTTTTACCTTTTCCCCATAAAATAAAAAGAAAAACAAAAAAAGAAATGTTTTGTACTCATGAGCCAATAGCTCGACATTATGGGAATGCCAGTTCTACATCAATGGTTGTATTTCACATAATTCCTGAAACTGGTCATGTTTAACAAGCCCCAAGGATTCTGAGGCCAGTCCCCCAACCCCTCCAGAGTGATGTTCTGAGGACCAGTTGCTGAAACCCTCTAGGTTCCACAGCTCCTGTGTTCTGCTTGCTGTGGAGAGGGAGACAGAAGAAGGTCAGGGCCAGCACCTGGACTCCACACTCTCCTCAAGGGAAGGAAGACTCCAGCAAAAGTGCTAGCAAAGCTAGGACGTAATTCATGACCCACGTTCCTTAGATTTGTGAAAGCAAATAGCACAAACATGGTTGGAGGTTGTGTAAAATAATCTGTCCACTGAAGCCATTTCTGTCCTAAGATTTCAATAAAGTATGAATCAACTGCAAGCAATTTGAAATGCAAATATTTTATATTTAAGTAATCAGCACTTTAAAACTTTTGTTTATACGAGATGTTTTCCATAGACATTATTTTTCAGTGGTTGTGGAACTCACACTGAACTTGGAAAAAGGCACAGAAACCACCCATATGGCCTGCAACCCTCTCCCACCCTCGTGCACCCCTGGAGCAGGGTCGCTCAGGCCTGGAGCCCTGGGCACAGCGCCCCATACTGTGACTAAGAGGAGGGCAGTACATTTGTCTCATGGTTTCAGGCCATGGTTGGCTGGTGCCAAGGCAGAGACAGCATGGCGGAGGAAAACGCGCTCACTCTTTGGCTCATTCTTTGCAGCCAGGAAGCAGGGAGAGAAGGAAGAGGGGAACGAGAAGCAATCCTTCCCAGTGAAGCCCCGGGACCGCCTCCACCCAGGCTCCCTGCGGAACAGTCAGCACTGGACGTTCGCATGAGGGACCCACGGAGGAGCACAGGTCACCAGAGTCCATCGCCTTCCACAAATACATCGCTGTGACCCTAGCTCCTCCTTTAGGACAGGGCCCTCTTTCTGCGTTGCACATTCCAAGAGATGAAAATCCAAGCTTCCGGCCACCAGGAGACGCTCAAGCTCTCGAGTATTGGGTGGGCAGTAGAGACCCTGCTGCGTGCGTGGCTCTTGCAACCTCCCAGCAGAATCCTGGCTCTGTCAGCTGGCTGAGGGAACAGCACAAAAGACCTGATGTACCTGGTTTCCAGGGACAAAAAGTGGCCGAACCACTTCTTCCGCCCATTATGGGCGTTTTGTGGAACTCTGGAAGGGGTGAGGTTTGCTACCTGCTGTGCTGCCAAATTGTTGAGGGTAATCCAGCACAGAACCTCTGGGGAAGAAAATGATGGCGCGCAAAGGAAGGTTTGTGATCTCCAGGAAATACCGACCTTCCACTCTTTCATCTAAAGCGTGAGTATGTAGTGGTAGGAACTTGTTGCAAACCAGAATGAGGTTCCAGTGTCTGTGGGAGCAGGGCTCTTAAGAGTGCGCCTTCTCTAAGAGAAAGACAAGAAGCGCTTTGCAGTTTTGACATTGTATGCATGCGAATCATACCAGGAACAACTGGTGCAGTCCGCAACGAGATCCAGGTCCCTCTCAGCATGTCAGACCCTAAAATGCCAAAATGAAATCACAGTGCATAGAGCAACATGTAAGGTGGGACAAAGCTGAACCCAGAAAGTATGTGATAGTGTAGTGGTCTTTTCTTTTTAAGGACGACTTTTCTGCATTTGGATATGAGCCTTGGGCTCAAGCCCGGAGGTGCCACCCACTGAATGTCAGGACCGCGTGTGCTGCCTGAGATAAAGACAAGTCCTTCCTGCTGCACGTCCAGCACTTGGCCTTTGCTGAGGCTTTCCTGTCACTTCAATTTTTTGGTAAAAACACACTCATTAAAATAGCATTGCCAACAGCATTAATATTTGCTTCTAGGAACGGGAATTTCACGGCATATGAAATGTTCTAAGAAAAAAAGAGTTTTAGAATGGAATTTGAATGACTGTAGGAACGGAGGGTGAAATAATAATTTCTAATGAATAATGTATTTCTGCATCTGTTGTGCTCTTAAGTCTGGCAGGATTAACTTCAGGTAGTTGGAAGGGGAAACAAATTTGGGGCATTTACGGTTTTCGAGGTGTACATGCAATTGAATGGTGAGAAGTGTTAGAAAATTTGGAGACTGAGAAATTACCTCATTTAATGTTTTTTTGTTTTGTTTTGATTGTTTTATTTTCAGTAACTTCCAGTATGTCTTCTTTTGGTAATAGTCTACCTGTTTTAAGTCTACTTAAAACCTGTAATTTAAAGAAAACGTAAGTCAATGTAGGCTTTGAATGTGTGTAGATACATGATACCTAGATTGACGAACAGTTGTAGAAATAAAAACAGACAAAATTTTTTGCTGGTCACTTTGTAAAGAGAAGAAGTAAATTGGAAGAAGAATTTGATCTCTTAGAATGTGCACTTTCCTTTCCCAGGTGAAATAACCACCCTGCATTCTGAGGGGATGTTGACATCTTTTTCCCTCTTTTTCTTTTTAACTTTCACAGCAGTTTTTGTTAGGAAGGCAAGACATATCCTTATGCTTCACTGGTTAAAATTTAATTAAGAAACTATTTTAGAAGCATGTTTTTGTTCTTATGAAGTTATCTTTTAGTTCAAACATTCTGGAAAACTCAGAAATTGAACCATGCCATCCAAGAAGAGGACAGGCCAGTGGGAGGAGCACGTGGCTTGCACACAGCAGCGCTCCCTGGCACCCAGCCCCGCTCCCAGGGACCCAGTGCATGATGGCTCTGTGAAGGGTCCCTTTCTCTCCTTTCCTCTGTTACCAAGAGTGACGCTATCAGGGCTTAATCTCTCTTCAGTTCTCACAGACAGATTTCTGGGCCAATGGAGAAAATCTTGGGAGACTAGAGGCATTAATTAGGGCTGGTAAACTTTCCAGTGAAGCGTTGCAAATGAGTGACTTCAGCTATTTCATGTTTCAGAGCAGGATCTAATTTTAATATGAACTTAAACTGAAGGCAGGTTCCAACGTCTCTGAGAGACTGGCTGCAGCACAGTGCAGGGCCACCCTGTGCCGTGGGGGGCCCAGTCTCCTGGAGGCCTTGGAAGAGGTGAGCGCAGCAAACAGCTCGCACGTGGGAGGATATTAATTCATTAACTGACTAATTTACTTTTGTTTTTCCTTTGGTACTGGATTGAAACCGTGGCCTGTGCACTGAGCTATATCCTCAGCCCTTTTTACTTTTCGTTTCGAAACGGGGTCTCACTAAGTCTTTCATCTGCCTAGGCTGGACTCAATTTGCGATCCTCCTGCCCGGGCTTCTCAGTGTTGGAATCACAGATGTGCCCCACCACATCTGGCTGTGCAGGAGACTTCTCTCTGTGCTGAGCAGCGGAGCCTGAGAGCTGTGAATGGTGGGAAGGTGATGTTACTCGCACGACTCCTGCAATGGGAGCCCGAGGCCCCTCGCCCTTGCTGCTGATGGGCATCATCAGGGATGCAGCCCGCAGCAGGGCAGGAGGGAGCCTGCAGGGTAGGTGTTGGGGTGGGGGATTCTGGAGGCTGTGCAGGGAGGGGAGGGCAGACTGCTGGAGGGGGCTGTAAATCACAGGGACATTGGTGACCACACAGGGCAGCTGAGATCAAGCCGAGTGGGAAAGCTGGCCAGGGTCAGCCTCGGTGTCTGGATCTCGAGGTCCACCTTGAGCTAAGATGCCTGGACGTTAAGTGATGTCTTACTCATGTTAACTTAGTTCATCACGTAGGTTAGGGTCATACATTTTCCAGTTTTAATCCATTTCCAAGGAATTTTTGTCCCCCGCAATTTTTAAAACTGTAATACCTAGGGAATTTACTAGTGTGGTGCTTTGAGTTTATGCATCTGTGTTAATAAGGGCCATGACGTTTTTTGAAACTATCTCTTTTCGGGTTTTGCCCTATGGACTGGTTGTTTTTAAAGTGAAAAACGTAACAACAAACCAATAGAAAGACTAAAAATGCTAAATATATATTTGACAGTTTGGGTTTTTTTATCACACTAGAGATTGATCCCAGGGTCTCCGTGCTGAGTTGCATCTCCAGTCCTGTTTCATTTTTTGTTTTGAGGCAAGGTCTCACTGAGTCCTTGAGTCATTCAGTTGCCCAGGCTGTGCTTGAATATACGGTCCGGTCCTCTTGCCTCAGCTTCCCAGAGTGCTGGACTTACAGGCGTGAGCTGTCACACTTCACTTTGTTACCAAGGTGTTTAAATTCTCCCTTGGGCCAATTCTTCTGCATTTCCATGGAAATAGCAACAGGCTTACTCTGTGTCTGGTGCCCATTATACAGCTCTGGGGTGGCTCTCTCACTGCCTTGCATAGCTGACGCTGTTTTCCTGGCGTCCTGTGGCTCTGACTTGGGGGAGCTGCGTCCCCCTTGCCCAGCCCTGCTCTGTCCCAGCTCACCATCATCCCTCGCATGAACATTTTCAGCAGCTTCTGCCTAGGTCTTCTGCCCCTACTCCTACTCCATCCCTGGTGCTTGTCAACAGCACAGCTAGAGAAAAACTCAAAGGTGTGAACGTGGCCATTCCATTCTTCTGCTCAAGTCCCCGATTCTCACCTTCGTCTGGAAGTCAGCATGGCCTCCTTAGGACACAGCACAGGGCAGCTCTGGAGCCCACAGTCCCCCTCATCTGCGGCCTCACCTACCCACCTCCTGTCCTAGTCACTGTCCTCGTCACCGGGGCAAACACCCGACACAATTGCAAGGAGGACAGACATTTTGGCTCATGGTTTTGGTCTGTAGTCATCTGGATCCAAGGCAGGAGGGGCATAGCGAAGGGTCTGGGGGGCTAGAGCTGCTCGCATCATGGTGAGCAGGAACCAAGTGCAAAGCGAGGAGCTATGTCCACCCTTCCGGGACAGCCAGTGACTCCGTTCTCTGGGCACACCAGCCCCTCAGAGTGCATCCAGCTGTGGGTCAAGTAGTGGGTCAAATAGTGTGGGTCATGACTTGCCCACTCATGAGTGCACACCCCACGGTCCAGGGAGCTTCTGGGAACCCCCTCTGAACACACAAGGCTTGAGGGCATTCTGGACCTAACCTGCAGGGCCTCTGTTGCCCACTCTGCAGCTGGTACCTGTTTACAGCTTGGTCTGGCAGCCCCGGCCTTCGGGTCCTCCTTCTCAGGCAGTGCATTCCCTTCCCTTTCCCTGCAGTGCACATTTCCCCACATTCACTGCCTCTCAGCCTGACCAGCTGTCCCTGGCCCTTTCAGCCCTCTCCCATCAGCTAGGTCTCTAGGTACTTGTTCCTGGAGCATCTTCTCACGTGTCTCCAGCAGTCTTCATGCCATTTTATTCTACTATATGGTTTATGCTTCTGTCACCCAACAATCTGTGTGCTCAAAAAAAAAATGAGCCAAGTTCTTGTTCTGAGTGGATGGATCCATACCTCCAGGCGGCCAGCATCTGGTGTTCAGTAGGTGTTAACGTTCATTGAAAAACTACATAGGGCAAGGAAACAAAACCAGCAGGATTTTGCTGAGAGTTGTAGAGATGTGAGTACATGGAATGCAGCCCCTTCACAGAGACAATGTCCTGTTTGCACAAACAAACTCATAGGAGTGGTAGGGTTGTAAAAACTCAAACTAGATTTTAGAATTATAAAACAAGTCTTCTGAAGTTCATCTAAATGAATAAACATAAAAGAAAGGACAGGGTGTTTTGAAAGTAATATGAGAAGCATTATAGTCTGACAAGATATTAGAATGTGTAATGAAACCAAAATAATTAAACAATGTGAGTAAGAATAAGCAGAAAGGCTAATTTAATGGACCAGGACTTTTGGAACTAATTCAGACACAGATAAAATTGGGTGAAGATGGAAAGCAGGCTGCGTCAGCATTATGAGAACAGCAGCACTGATGGGAAAGGCTAACGGTAGGTCCCAAAATGCCACGCAAAGAAGCTAACACCTTCCATGTGACAATGGGATCACTTATAATTAAGCTTGTGTACTGTGGTTCGGTAGTCAAGTGTTTTTAAAGCAAAACATCAAAGGTAAACGCCATATATATTTTTAAAAGAAATGTGTACATGCATTTAAGGGTATGGTGAAAATGCCAGAGAATGTTAAGGTACCTCCCATATCTTTAAAAGTCCTTTCACATAAATAGTAGGTACTGGGTTGCTATCCGTAATGGCTGTGCTTTCTTCCAGGCACTCAGAAAACCAGTCAAAATAGGATGAAAGGGCATGAGCACCCAAGGTTCAAAAAACAAAAGGGAATGCTCAGTTAGTGCATGAAGGATCGTTAGAGATGACTGTGGGCTGAGGCACATCCCACAAAGCCCAGCCAGGTGTCCCTTGTTTTGGCAAGGTCTTGATGGGAATAAGCAATTGTGGGACTACGGATGACTCGCGGGGGTTCCCCTCCTTCAGTGAGCACCTGGTTTGGCACTAGTTCTAGGTGGGGAAGGGTGGTGGGACTCATGGCCTGAATTCTAGCTATTCCAGTTCTGTTTATTCTAATGACATTAAGATTTTATAAACATAACATTTATTAGCTGAAAAACTTGACTAGTATTTTATTTATATTTTTGAAATCTAGTTATAAAACGTGTCAGCAGCCCATGTTACCTAAATGAATGAGGAAAGTTTGCATTTACATGCAAAGAGAGTGACGTATGAAAAGGCAAACAGTGACTTTTTTGAAATGGTCGTGTATGCCAGAAACCTCTCGGGGGTGATCTTACTCCCACTCCAGGACGAGAACGGAGCAGAGTCGGACACCTTTTCCTCTGGACAGACTTCTAGAGCTTGTTTCCCTATTCCTCCCAGGCTTTACTTTCCTGCCAGTGTATGATTTTATCCTATTGTACCCACATGTTCTGTTTTTGGTTTATAACAGATAAAAAATTTAAAACGCTAAAGTCAAGAATTTGAATAATTGATGCTGTACACTGTGCTTCTGAAAACCCTCACTGGTCTGGCTGCATTGACCACCAACAGGCCACTATCCTAGGCATTTGGGGAACATCCAAGGATCAAAGGCCCCTGACTCCTTTGAGATTAAAAGGCTTCTTCTACTTTCCCATGATTTGGAAGCAGGGAAGAGGAAGTCACTTGTTAGCAAGTGGCCACACAATTAGGAAGTAAGTGTAGGTCAGTCCCTAAGGTGGGCTAAGTTCATGCACCCCAGTGGTTACAGGCTGGGTCTGCAGTCAGAACCCTGCAGGGAACTGATGTGGTCACACAACTCCAGGTGGCTGACTTGGCCTCATCTTTCCTAGGCTGAACAGTGACCACAGGGTGCAGTTCTGGCCTTACCCAGAGAACACTGCGGTTCACCCAGCTTGGCTGCAGGCCAGATATTATTCCAGAAAGTATCTGTTCTAAGTCTGCAGCTATTACTTCACAGTTATTTGAACAATCTGGACAGTGTCAGGAGTTGATTTTGATTTTCCCTATGAGAGACAGAAAACAGCCTGCACGTCACCTGTACTGTGGCCGCATTTGCCTCCTCTCCTCATCTCTCTGAACAGTAAGTGTATTAAAGGACACTGAGAATTTGTTCCATGAACCCTAGTGGCCAAGAGGCAACTGTATTGATCTGGGTGTGTAAAGCACCTTGGTGTAGCGAAGGGGACAAAAACATGCAACATCTCTCAAGTGAAGAAATTGAACATGCCAGTCATTTAAGATGAAATGCTCCTAGCCACACAAAGTACTGCAACAAGTCCTGTTTCACAGGAACAGAGTTTGCATGGAAAGTGTCTGCAGAAGGTAAATGGTTAAAGGACAGGAGGGACATCTTTGGTTGTGGTGCGTTCCCAAGAGTGCATTGTAACCCTGGGAAAATGGCATGAGTGGGATTAGATTTCAAATTGATCTTACTGGGGATGGGAGAACAAAGGATAAATTAAGTTTGGTTAAAGAAAGCCAAAGAACACACACACATGTGCAATTCTATCTATCAGTACCTATTTCCATAAAAGTTGGGAGACTATGCAATTACTTACGGAATGCATGAAAGCAACAGGTAAAGATGCAGTCACCTGGATGCCACTTCTCAGAGGGTCCTGCTCTGCTCCACCCTTTCTGTAACATTTAATCATTTCTTTGCATCCGCAAGTTAGACTTAAAGTCTAACTTGTGACTCTCCCAACCGAACCACAGGATATATATTTCATAAAAGTGTGCTGTTTTGTTCTTAGATATAAGCTCCATTTCACATGGAGCATATTACAGAGTTCGGGAGGGTTAATAGTGACACGGGAAATATTTCCGACGTACGCATATGGGAACAGCAAGGCGCTCTAATACCCAAACCCAATATGAACAATGAAAAGAAATGAAGCAATGTCTGCAGAACAATCACCTCGTGGTACACAAGCATTTAGGGTTTTATTTCCTCCTTAGTTTCTTTTACAGTAAGCATATGAACTCAAACCACTGGTGGCATCCGGGGTTGAGGACGTTCGGGCAGGGAGGCATGTCCATTAGTGCAGGGAAGCTCAACCTTACAAAAGGAAGCTCTGACCACGGAGTTGACCTAATCGAGAGGGAGGAGGGGATGCAGGCCAGTGGGTGGGCGGTGAGTCCTGATGCGCGTTCCCAGACCGGACTCATCATCAGCGGCCGTGTGGCAACTCCAGGAATGCCGGAAGGCAGTCTCGGCGGTCAGTGTTCTCTTCTTTCTGTTATTAAATACTGGAAAAAAGAAAGTGATGGAAAACTCCTTGTCTCCGAGTGATCCCCAAATAGAGGTGTCCTGATGGAGTGAGAAATACGATGGAGTTGGCAAAGTATTTGGCCACTATGCCTCAGATAAAGACTTACTAGCTGGTGGATCCATTGCAGCTTAGGCACAGAAGCCGAGAGCACTCTGACCTTGACTACTCAGGCATCACTTACGAGTGCTGTGCAAGGGGCACGAAGCCGACCCTACTGTGAATCATCAGAAGAGCTGCTAATGCCGTATTTTCTTTGACACTGTAGACAAGCATGTATGTTAAATACACTTGTATTTTAACCTTTTTGTTATTTCTATGCTTGTTATTTATGACCATTTATCTTTGAGTCAGTCAAAATGTTTTTAATGTATGTGATTGAGATAAATCAGATATAATTCTTAGGTTCCTACCTAGGCACATAACACTCTGGGTGTTTCTTAGTGATGTATTCTGGGATGGGGAGTATCTTAGGGATGGAAGTGATTCATCTGTTATCTGCCTTGTGCCTATTGCTGTATTCTCTCTACATTTTCTATTACATTTTAGCAGTAATCCATTTAACTGCTCTGTCCAATTTAATTAATTTTGCATAATACTAATTGTAAAAGAGTTCTTCCTTTTAAGAATCAACGATGGCTTCCTGTGTTAACAATAAAGGGGATGGAAGAGATCAAACGCTTCACTTGCGTGAATGCTGTCTTTCTCATAACCGTACGCTATTGGAAAGCTGCCTTGCCAAACCCCCAGCTCCCGGGCAGGCAAGGGACTCTGCCCGGAGCCTGGCTAAGCCGTGACTCTAGCCCATGTTCTCCCACACTTTTGCAGTTTCGACCTTCTTTCCACAGATGCCCGCTGTGGTTGACACCGAGGCCGGATTTACCAGGGCCGATCACTAACTGAGTAACCAGCGAGTCAGAAGGCAAGATGCCACCCGGGTGAGAACAGCCACATTCAATTAGGGTCCTAATTTTGCAGAACCACCTTCCATATTCAGTTCAGAAGAGGGAGGCTGTTGATTAAAACATGGTAATTGATTGACGCACTGCTCATTCAGGTGCTCATGGGTGTTTGCAGTCCGTGGGGTTCAGGGTGCAGGTGCTTTATCATAGATTCCATTTTCAAGCTGATTGGGGACTTCTGGGCAATAGAGTCAATCACAGAAAGGGAATTTTATTGCTCCAATACCCAGGAAGGCTTTTTGACACAAACATTTATTTGTCCAAAAGAAGTATGTTGCTTTCTACACTCTACTAAGGAACCCTGTATCACTCTTTACACTTAACAGAGGTCTTTTTCTAAGGTATGTCCATCTACAGTTAGATAAATAGTAGCATTTTACAAGAAACAGTAAGAAAACAGGGTAGAGTCGGAATAATAACACTTAGAACTGTGCGTACTGAGCAATAAATCACACTTCTCCATTGAATATTCTCAAGGAGTAAATCTGGATAGTCAGAAAGTATTTAGGGAGCACGTATTTCCAGAATTTGCATTTCATGGAATTGTCAATTTTCCTCTTTTGGTAATTTTTTATAATTCCTGCCTCATGGCGTAGTTCAATTAAAACTTTTAAAACTAGAAATATAAACCATAATAATTAGTTAATTTCCAGGAGGACAAGTCACAGGTTGGTAAAATTATGCATCTCACTAGTTGGAAGTGGTTACACTTTAATTTTCAAGGGAGAAATAGCCCATTTTTCTTGTAGCTTCTGGACCTGTCAGGCAAAGGTATAGTTCCTGGTACATTTTCCTGTGTTCTGTCCTGAAAAGCAGCAGATTTAAGCCAGAAATTCTTTTCATCACAAAGACTGCCCAAACAGAAACGAGCTCTGTACAGGTAAATAAAGTACTGCTTGGAAGGAGCTGTTTGGTGTTACAGGAAAAATACAGACACGTTCAGTACTCAAGGCATTGGATTTCATTGCCTTTGAGTCTGTTTTATTGGGCAACAAATACTGAAATGTGGTATCAACCTGATAGGGCTGCACCCTGGTGTATCCCCAGCCTCAACAGATGCCTGCCATCAAGGGACTCTGTCTGTCAGGAGAGGGGAGGGACAGGATAGAACCAGAGGTTCTGCAATGTGCCCATCTTGCTTTGTCTAGGACACTGAGCTCTTTCTGTGGCCCTGACCAGTGGCATCTGGAGACACAGCTTGAGGAGTCACTAACACGTTCAGGGTTGCAGGTGAGAGATGGGCAGGGAATCACAGAAGCGCAGTCACTAAGGAACTGCAAACTTCCTGAGCTCCTGGGTATCTGACCAATAACCTGAGCACAGTTGCTAATAGGGAGAACAGACAGAACTCATGTGCAAACTTTCAACCAGTAATAGCAGGAAAGAGGGCAGGAATCAGGAAATGTAGTGTTTGGTGGGCTTTACAAAGGGAAAAACAGCAACATGCTGGTGCTGTGATTTGAAAACCTGCAGACATTTCCAGTAAATTACTTCTTTCTTGGATGGTAGCACTGACTCACCATCAACACCAGCCACCAAGTCAGCTGGGATGCAAGTGTTTACGTCCTGTCCGTCTGGCCTCCCAGAGAGGCCCTGGGCCCCAGTAAGAGAATAAGTCCCTGTGCCTCATGTGTTAAGGCAGGTGGCCGGTGCAGTTAGAGCCCCGAGTTGAACTTTTCCCTGCTAGTACTCTCTTCAGACGGTGACCCAGAACAAGATGTGGCTCTTCTGAGAAAGTTTCACACCGGCTGCTCACACTGAGCCAGGTTCTCGTAGTTTATCAGGCATGGGAATCACGCAGAGGGCTGTGCTCACTTCCTGGGCATCATCCCTAGGTGCAGCAGGTAAGGGTGGGGCCAATAAATCTGCATTTTTACCAGTCTCCCTGACTCCGTGAGCCGAAGCATCAGAATCACCTGTGGGGCTTATTGAGCAAGGACCTCTGGGCCTCAGCTGGAGTTTCTGACTTACTGTGGTTGGAAGGGTGGGGTCATGGCATTTCCCCAATGCTCAGGGAAGTTAGAGCTACCAGACAGAGGCCTGCACCTTGAGAATCACCAACCCAAGCCAAGAAGCTCTGATGCCAGCCATCGTCCTCACCGTGGAAGGGAATAGTGTCCAAACCCAAAAGTAGTGTTTCTAGCCAAGGGCAGTGGCACATTCCTGTCATCCCAGCACTCTGGGAGGCTGAGGCAGGAAGATCAGAAATTCCATCCCAGCCCAGGCAACTTAGTGACTCAGGAAGACCCTAAATAAAAATTTAGAAAGGGTTCGGGAGGTAACTCAGGATTTAGGCCTTGGTCTCACATGTGCTTGGAGAGGCATACTTCGAGATGTAGGAGTGATTTTGGTCGAAAGGGCGGTTTTCCTGGTAAAATTCTCTGGCACTGAGCTCCTGACCTGCCTGTGGAGGAAGCTGAGGTTGCTGAAGGATGCTGGGGAGATGCAGGCTGCTCTTCCATGCACGATTCCCAGTCACGAGGTCAGACCCTTCCTGCTCTTTGGGAATTATCATTCATGCTGCACTGGGACTTCTGCTGATGGAGCAGCACCCTCTGACCCTGCCGTGCTCAGCTGTAGGGCAGACCCATGTGTAAACGCTGGTTCTGGAAGTGCTGCTGTGACTCTGCCCCCTTAAGCAGATGGGGAGAACTAGGAAGATGTTTGGCAGGAGACCAGGAGAGCTTCCAGACGCAGACCCACAGGTCAGGAAAGAGCAACAAGCAGCACATCAGAGGAGGAAGCAGGGCACCAAGGAAGTCCTGGCAGGGTCTGGATGCACCAGGGGACACAGATCAGGGGAAAGGAAAGTGGTTTCCAGAGGAAAGCTGTCCACCTTGCTGCACTGGCTTGTGCACAGGGAAGATGAAAAATCTGGCTCCAGGGGCCGTGATGGTGTCCGTCCTGGAAGGCACCCAGGAGGGCAGCTCTGCTGGCCTGCAGACGGCAAGGGCCTCAGGGGGAGGGTGAGACTACTCAGAACACCCTGGGTAGTGTGCTTGGCCTTCACCAGCCTCCACATGTCCCAGCTGTGGTCGAAAATGAGACAGGGGTAATAAAAAGTTAGCGGCCTTCTGTTCAGCAGCTCCTCAGTGTCCCACGCATGCTTGTGCCCTGCAAGGATGCACTTCTTGTGCAGCCTCCCTGGCACAGCTTGGATCTAGGTGTCTCTGAGCCGCCTGTGATTACAGCCAGGCTTGCGGGGGGGTCACTGGATCTTGGGGTCACAGCTGAATTTCAGTTAGGAGCAGGGCCTGGATGGGGGCCGGCCATCCAGGGGGACCCTTCTCCCTCCCGGCTTCCTCCCTTTTTACTGCTTCCTGGCCACTGCGAGGTGAGCAGCTGCCCTCCACCAGGCCCCTCTGCCAGACCATTTCTGCCTTAGAGCCAGCAGAGCACAGACTCAAAACCGTAAAACAAAGCAAACCTCTTCTCCTACGGCTGGGAATGTTGGGTATTTTGTCCCAGCTACAAGAAGGCGACTTAGTGTTCTCCTTGCATGGTGGGTTGGTTGTTGGGGCTGGTGTTGGGCCTTTGACTCCGTGAGTATCGAAGATTGGCTTCCAATACACAGGACAGGTTCTGGCATGGTTTCTCTCTTCGCCAAGCATGAAGGCCACCTCAGCAAGCTCCCAGAGGCCCTGTCTGGGTGTGCTGTGGACTCTGGAATCTCACCCTGCACGTCATTGTCAGCCGGTCTGCTTCTCTCAGGCATTTGTATGTGGCTTCCCACTTCCAATGACTTTCTCTACTTCACATACTCTTTGTCTTCTTTAATAAGCAACTCCACGTGGCCTTTCTCATCTCCTACCTAGGGATGGGCTGTGGAATGAGTTCTTAGCTTCCATTACACAAGTTCTAGAAAAGGAAAGGAAAGCTGACTCCAAGTTTCTGACAGCAAGTGTGTGCGCCGTGTTTATGCTTGTGCATCACGGTGCATGGCCAGCTGAAGGGAGGAGGTGCTGAAGAGGGAAGGAGCCTGGGCTGCGCTGTCCTTCACTGCACTTGGATGGGGATGGTGTTGCTTCTCCCCCTCCCCTCAGAGAAGATTGTGGCTAACTAGAGAATGAGGAGAGCATCCTATGGGGATTAGACTCTCGTGATTAGAGGAGTGTTCACAATGCATGAGGGTCAGAGTGGACCAAGAGAATCAGCGGAGCCATCTTTCTGCCCTGGACAATGTTGTTCATGGAGAAGCCAGGGGTTCTTAGGGCAGCCATAGGGATGAGAAGCCCAGGGGCTGAATCCACAGAGAAGTTCTTCGCTAGCTCCTGTGTGTGCTGATGTGGGGCCTGTACTGGCCACCAAAAAGTGAACTGAGAACATCATGCACATTCCCGAAGAGGGTCACCGGGACACGCCTGTCAGCCCCAGTCACTCACAGCCCAAAACAAGGTCTGTTAGTAGGAGCAGCGGTCACTCAGTCTTGGAAGAGGGACAGGCCAGGAATTGCAGTGGCAAACCTTGACCGTGGCCCTCTGACCTTCACAGAGGAAAAAGTGCCCTGCCAGGTTAATTAGAGAGTGCACTAGACCTCGCAGTGAGACATCTATTTTAGAGACATGTACAAAGCTATCAGAGACTAACAATGTTAAATTTAATCATACAATTTAACTCCCCCTGGTGAAGTCATGTTTATAGTACAAGCTCCTCAGAATGTGCTTTCCTCTGGGGAGAGTGTGTACTGGTTGAAATGACACAAATGTCTGGTCTGTGTAATAATTAAAATTTGAATTTTAGATTACAAATTAGTTTCGTCAATCAGTCTCCTCGGACTTTGTTTAGCATGAGTAAGTGTCTGGGAATCCGATCAACCCTGAGACTGATGAACTTCATCTTCTGATTAGGAAAAAAGAGAGAGAAATGAGAAACAGGAGGGTCCGTAGTCCACGGTGCAGGTCTGGGGATGGAAGGCGCCCGGGCCGCTGGCTGCCTGGGCATGCATGTGCATTTCCACCTCTCCAGTAAAGTGCCTGGAGCTGGGAGGAGGTGAGAAGTGCCACTGGCAATCTGGCCACTGTCTTGTCCGCGTCTTGATGAAGGCCGGGTCTTTGCAGGGTTCCGGGAAGCTCAAGGGTGAAGCAGAGCTCAGAAGGGTGTACGGAAGGTCAGCTTGCAGACTTTGATCTTCACAGGCACTCAGCAGTGGAAGAGGAAGGGTTCTCCAGGAGAGTTGTTACGGGCTGAATGGGTCCCAGAGTTCCTGCTCTGAAACTGTGTGGTGATGTGGTAGCGGGAAGGGGCAGGACTCTGGGTCGGTACGTCTGGGGGTAAGAGCCCACGGCAGGTCCCAGAGAGAGGGTCGAGCCTGTCATCTTCTCTGCCTCGTGAACACAGAGAAATGTCCCCGTTTTCACTTTCTATCCCTTTTGTCACAGAAGACAGCGCCTGTGAGGACCCAGGCTTCTCCACACAAGAGCCTATCCACGCTTTCACTGTGGGAGTCCTGGTCTCCCGAACCACATGGAAATACATTTATGTCCGTGTCAAGTCGCTGTGCCCTGAGTGTCACTATGTTACTGTAGCAAAACAAATGGACCGAGGCAACAGTTTTTCTCAGTCATGGCATAGGAGCTGGTTGAACTAGTTACAGCATGGAATGTCTTACCTGAATATGCAGTCACCTGGGGTACATCATGTTTTGATTTTAAAGTATTTACTCCAAAATTTAAGGCTGAGTCCGAAGGGATACTACTTAGAATAAACTCACCCCTACAATATAGATAAGATTTTTATTGAAAGTTTTACAATATCCTCTTATTTACAAAATATAAATAGCTGTAAATTAATGAGTACTGCTCAGCCACTGTAGATAATTCTTTCTGTGTATGTCAAGATCATCTCTGTCCCAGCTATAATTTCTCGCTTTCTGCCCTCAGTGCTGGTATTAAGATGCAAAACAGTAAAATCATATACAGTTATGTTAAAAATTGCTCGTGCATTTAATTAGCATTGTTACTTTTAAATACAGGTTAGTTATTGAGATTTTGATCAAGAATTAGTGGGAGTGTTTTCTAAAGGCAAATTCAGATGGGAGTTTTCAGAGAGAGGCCAAAGTAGGATGTTAAACCAAGATTAAGGTGTGGTCAGTATAAAGTCATAAAGAATAAATGAATAAGTCCTGCAGCCCACATGAAGTTTTGCTCCATGATAAACCACATAATAGACAGTGGCCCCATAGGGTTACATCCTCCTGTGATTGCATAACCATCTTAGTTTGTGTAAATATGCTATGGTGTTCACATAATAATGCAATGGACTGAGAGTGTGCTTCTTGGAATGTATCACTATTGTTTCATTGTTAGGGTTTTTATCTAGATGTGCCCCCAAAGCTTCATGAGCTCATGGGCAGGGCTTTGGGAAAGTGGCTGGACCATGGGGCACCATGGTTCATTGGTGGGTTGGTCCACCAATGAATCTATCACCGCATGTGCTGTCAGAAAAGAGGTCACTGAGCTGTGACCTGGCTGGGTGTATCTCCCTCCCAGCACCTCCCTGCGCTCACAGCTTCCTGACTCCATGTCATCTTGCCTCCAATAGATGTAGAGTGAGGCTGCCAAAATAAACTTCTCCTCCTTTACGTTGTGGATGGTGGGTATTTTGTCCTTGCAGTGAGGAAAGTCACAAAGATAACTGTATATAATAATAAAAAAGAACACCAAAAGAATCCAGTGACCAGTAGAGTCCATCCAAGTAGACATCTTAAGTATGGCATAATAATGAGTTGCAAGGTGGGATCCAGATTTCAGCAGGAACACAAAAAGAAGCACGTACTTTATCTCTGGAAGTCAGGACAGACTCAAAAGTCTGTCCTGAGCTCTTCTGAAAGAGCTCTTCTGCACACAGTGCAGGGTGGGCACTATGGTACAGTGGCATGGATGCTATGTCCAGGTCTTGGGGGGGCGGATGCTGGGTGTGGCTGGATGGCTCAGGACTCCTGGGAGGAGTGTGAACGAGGCGGAGGGAGGGGGAGAGGCTGGGGGTTGGCACATTCTAGACCATGAAGCACCACGATGTGGGACGGTTTAGTTTATCCAGGTAACAGTGGGAACACAGTGGGGAAGCGTAGACGGCATTTTCAGACATTTGAATGGAAAGACCAATAGGGTGGTACATCGGAGAGAGCCCAGAAGTAGTAGCACTAAGAAGACCAGAGATTCGGTAACTGGAATCAGGGAACTGTCCATAAGAACAAGGGAGAAATAGAAGATTTATCAGATTTTCTATGGATCAAGTTGATGTTACTCAGGGATTGGTGCTGTTAGGGGATAAGAGGGTAGTTCACTGGCTTCTAAAATATTCTTTTTCTGAAATCTTCCCAGATAACCTTCCTACGTTGTTACTTGCTGCTTTCTCCAGCGACATCCGTGTTTCTTCCTGTTAACCTTGGATATTAGGTTTACATCACAACTCTCCTACAAAAAGTGCATCATCAATGGGATGCTGTGTGTTGCTTTTGGTTTTGCTCTTCGCAAGTGTCCCTTCTCACGCCCCACAGTGGGAGATGTCTGTTTATTCCCTAATGCACCCCTGCTGCCATTGGCACAGTGATGGGATGAGTGCTTTGGCAGGTGGAGAGAGGATGTATCTGACATGTGCCACACCTGCCTGGAAACGGGGACGACATCGGGCTGTGCCAGTGTTCGTGAGCCTTTGTCCTGCACAGCCTGCCTGGGGAGGGCTGCTTGTGGCCCAAGTGTGGGCGGGAGAAGAAACATGAGGACTGCTCAGGCCCAGCCACTGCTTGGCAGAGACAGGAGCAGGCTGCTGGAGACGGCAGAGCACCAAGATTCTCAGAGTTAGTTCCTGTGGCCAGCACTGAGTGACTCAGGAACTTCGAGTCCCTTTGGAACAGAGAACTTGTATTTCCACAGCTGGACCTGTATTGCAATGTGTTTGAGAGCACTGAAATGAAGATCGAGTTCCAAAGGTGGAGGATTTCATAAGCAGTGGCCCCTCAGAATCCAAAACAGGGATCCCGCACATTTCCAAGAGGACCTGCAGGAGGGAGGCTTGTCTGCACTCCCTGTGTGTTCCCACCTAATGACTGCAGAACCCCAGCTCACATTTCACAGCATTCGGGTGCTTTTCCTAGGACTCGGATGCTCCTGGCTGACCACTTGCAGTTTTTTTTTTTTAATTTATTTTAAAGAGAATAAAAAATAATAAAAAAATTAGAAATGATACAGAATTTCACAAAACAAGATGATAGGAATTCAACAGTGGTTGTTATATTTCATATAGTTGTCTTCAAATTAATTATTTAGCTCACCAGATATAGATAGTATGCAAAATTGGTCAAAAAATTTTTAAGCATTAAATATTCCTTTCAATAAACCAATAGAAATGAGCAGTACAATTATCTTAGCTATCGTGTTTGCGTGCGTGTGTGTGTGTGTGTGTGTGTGTGTGTGTGTGTGTATTTCCCTTCCTTCTTTTGTTCTCCTTTCCTTCATCCCAGGCCTTTTCTTTTTTTTCTTTTTTTTGTTACTTTAAAAGTAAAAGAACGAAGACATATTAACAAACAGACACAAAGTAGCATAAGAATAATACAATCAAAACTGATCTACAGACAAGGTGACAGGGAATCAACAATGGTTGTTGCTTTACAAATTGATAACCTCGAAGTGTATGTTCAGGAACAAAGATACAGACCTGCAAAATTGATCAATCAATTCATCATCAACTATTCCTTACTATGAAGTGACCTAGTTCAGTAGTACAACTATGTAAGATATGCTGTACTTACATACTTACTTCCTTACATATTTTTTTTCCTGTCTTCCCTTTCCCTTTCTTTCCCTTCCTTTAAAGTGTGATAGGAAAAGAACTACATCAACAACAGAAAAAAAAAGAAAGAAACCGAAAAGCATTAACAAAGAGACACAAAGTAGTACAATAACAGTAAGATCAGAATTGAATTATAGACAAAGCCACAGAAAACCAGCAGTAGTTGCTGCATTGCATATTGATACCTTCAAAGTGTGTGCTCAGGATAACACATACGGACATACAAGATTGATCGAATAACCAGTCATCAACTATTCCTCAGCATTAAGTGACATAATACAATAGTAGAACCATGTTAGCCCTCCTGCACATATGTATCTACCTATATACATACACACATTTTTGCCTCTTTCTTTTCTCCTTTCCCTCGTCCCGTCTGTTCTTTGCTTTTGAACAGATTTCCTTCATGTTTCTTAGTTTATATTCCCACCCTCAGGTTCTTACACCAGTGACACAATACGTTGCCTGCTCATATACCGCTGATTTATTTCACTTATGAGTATAGTTTCCAATTTTGACCATTTGCCTACAAAGTCCCCAAAACTGTCTTTCTTTATAGCTGAATAATATTCCATTATATAAAAATGCCACAGTTTTTTAATCTATTCTTCTGTGGGTGGACACTTGGGTTGCTTCCACATTTTAGCTCTTACAAATTGCACTGCTATAAACATGGGTGCACATATATCAGAGTGATATGATGTTTTCAGATCTTCTGGGAATATAGTCAGAAGGGGAATAGCTGGTTTGAATGGAACCTCTAGACCTAGTTTGCTGAGAAATCTCCAAACTGCTCTCCACAGTGGTTGTACCAGTCTGCATTCCCACCAGCAGTGTAATAGAGTCCCTATTTCTCCACAGCCTCTCCAGCATTTGTTATTGGATGATTTTTTAATACTGGCCAGTCTGGGGTGAGAAGAAAGTTTCTTTCCCTTTCACAATATCTACTGTACATTTTGGATCATATTTACTCTTTCAGATTCTTACACTAGGGAGACAATATGATGTTTACATATGTGGGTTTAATTTATTTCACTTATGAATATGGTCTCTAGTTCCACCCACTTAACTATAAAAGCCTCAATGCAGATGCAAGTACAAATAGACTCAGCCACCTTATCTTTGATAAAAGGACCAAACATGTTCACTGGAAGAAAGACAGCCTCTTTAATAAGTGGGCTGAAAACCCTGGCTCTTCATGGGCCGTTTGCAGTTCTGAGAGAGCGCTTTTGGGACTGACACCCTGAAACACGCGGAGTCTGAATGGAGGTGGCCGCAGGAGGCCGTGGCCCACTCATGCTAGGAAAAGGAACATGGCAGGAGTGGGCTGCTGCTCTTTTCTCCCTTCGTTTTGCATCATGTATGGGCTTTGGTGCTGGTAAAAGATAAAATTTAGAGAGGATCAAAGACCAAATTTTTAAATTTTCAAAAACTGCAGAGAAAAAGCACTCAATGTCTTAAACAGTACCAGCGCTTGGAGCTTTGATGTGGCGAACCTCTTAGATGTAACATGGGTTCCCAGAAGAAAACATTCTGGATTAAATAATAGGAATGTGTTAGAGTCACAGCCATCACTATTTGCACACCACTAACATGCACATGCTGGCTAGAGTGCCATTTCTAAACACCACACATCATAAGCATTCACAACCTTCTGAAGAAGTGTCACTAAAATGCCCATTTTACAGGTTAGGAACTGCAGTTAGGAGGGAGTAGGAGCTGCTGTGTGGACCTGTGTCTGGGCTCTGGCTTGCACTGGCTGCTCCCCTGACTCACAGTTATTTCCAACCCATGGTGAGAGGTGGACAAAGGCTGCCAATAATTTCAGAAATAAACACAGTGCTGGTCATCATTCCACCCCCAAGATTTCATCCTAGTTCCTAATGTTTTTCTCTTTGAGTTCACATCTGGGTAGTTTAAAGAAATGAGCTTCTGTTAGGCCTAGGCCTTCTGTAGAGACAGATGCTGGTGACATCTTTAAAGGAAAAGCTATAGTTCACTGGATCTCCAGACTCATTCTGCGTGGAATTAACAGTTGAGTTTTGCTTTTTTCCAAATGATTTTCTTGTAATTGAGAATGTTTTGTGTACATAAGAATTGAATCATTTTCATTATTTAACTTGAAGGAAATTTCTTCATTAATAGAAGAGCGTCAACATGACTCACAAAGCCCGGATTTCCTGGGGATTTAAGGGCATAGTGTGCACTGTAGGCGGAACACTGTGCCATAGACCGGCCCTGAGCCGTGGAGAAGCCCAGGCACGTGTCCATCTACACCAAACAGCTGGAATTCACTTTGCAGTTTACAGGCTTTTATCCTTCACATAGAATGAAAGCGTGGTTTCTATTTTAAATAATTTTCCTTTTCTGATATTCAAATTTCAATGTGTGTATTACATTTAAAGAGTAACTTAGAAATCTCACCATAACCAATGTCCAGCTTATTTACTGCAGGTTCTATACTTCCTGAGATAGCAACTTTCAGTGTGAGCAAAGCAAGCTGGACACTGAGTCCCTGCAAGAGCTCCTTTCCTCGTTCCTGCTTGTGGCAGGACTTCTTAGGAGTAGGTGAGACATTTACCAAGGTGAGGACTTTTATTTTGCCTGGAGGCAATGGAGCTGGGAACTATGCAACAAAGAAATGATGAAGTAGACATTGTTACTAAACTTTTATGACCCTCCGTCCTTGTGTCCAGCTGCATATGCATAAAATACTGCTCAAGGTTTGTCCAGTAGTGTGTCCCGCTATGCGCTCCTTGGACAAATGAAAAAGATGAAATAAAACGCAGACATCTACTGCCTGGGGGGCGCAGCTATTTGGATCCCATTTTTATCTCCTTTTATGAGTCTGGGGTCCCTACAGACTCTAAATAGAAGATGCATTCCAAGTACACCTCTATTCCCCTGGAATTGGAATTGGAGGCTT
>PVLD010004050.1:22740-131812 GCA_004027595.1 Dinomys branickii
GGGGGGGAGTTTGTAAGTCATTTAGTTGAGGGCTTTCTTAGTCACATACACATTCATGATGGGTTTTATTTTCAGAATAAAAATAATCATTAATTTTACTGAAATTTAATTTACCAAGAAGTGAAAAATGAAACTAAAGGAAAGTGTGGCAGTTAACTGCGTGAATTTGCGTAAAAAACACCCACCTAACCTGGCCCTGCATGGATCTCTGGGTGTGGAAGCCTCACTCTGGGGAGCCCTAGCTCCAGAATGGTGTAAAAGAGAAGCAGCAGCAAACCCTTCCTTCTTCGTTTCTCTCCAGAGCGGCTCGGTCTTCACCTTCACCTTGGATGTCATCTCTTGGCTTCCCACGCAAACTCTTTGCCCCGGGGGCAGACCTTTGGCCTCCTGATGGGGCTCACGTGGGACCTGCAGTGAGCTCCAGGCCTTCAGCTGGGCCCTTGGGATCCCCAGCACGCAGAGATACTCTGCACTCTCCCACACCCGACTCTGGGGAGCCCAGTGTAAGCCAGCCATATGAATTCTTACATATTTGTATATTTTGCAATAAATCTCTTTCTCTAGTGAGCCCTGGCTGTTATAGAAGATTTAACTTCAAATGGGTGCTTTTTATCTGGAGAGATTCTAGTATGTGAAAGACAAAGAAAGGCAAAAGGAGATTATTAAATGTTACTTGGGCACCACTAACATTTTAAAATAAAGTTTTATTTTTGGTGAATAAAATATTTAAGACTTTTTTTCCCTTTAACCTATTTAGGTTATTAACATAAACTGCTTGGTCAGTTGGAAAGAACCTTGAATGACCAGTCACACATCCTGACTCCAATCTGAGAAAGCAATTAACTTCCAGAGCTTTGTCCATTACTCTGGCAAGCTTTTCTTCCTACCAATACACTCATGATTTCTGTCATTTTCTACTGTTCTGATCCTGCATTTCTAATTAGCTCCAGTCTGGGCTGCTGTTGCCGAACCATGGATCACTCCATGAGAACCAAGACCTTTAGAAAAGATCTGAATTCTGACTTTCTGCCACCGTCCTCTTCTAGGGGGCTTGATTTCCATATTTATTGTTTCATTTTCTAAATATTGTGAGGATCTGTGCCCTGGCATTCCAAATTGGCCATAAAATCTTAAGTCTTTCTCAAAGTACATCAGAGAAATCAAATTACACCTGTTAAGGGTATTTACTCGATGCCTGTCTAGTCAAATCTGGACAAATACAAAGTATGTGAAATTGATTTTGTCATTCATCTTGAAAGTTTTCCCAGGAGGAGCTGTTATGAATTAAATGTTTGTGTTCTCTTAAAACTCATGCATTGAAGTTCAAGCCCCCAGTGTGACTATATTTTTAGAGGCAGGTTCTTTATGGCAGGAATGAAGATTAGCCAAGATGTGAAGACTGGGTCCAAGGGAATCAGGTTCAGCCTCCGTTCCTGGTGTTTGCTGCAGCCTTTTATGCTTTTTGTCCTTGTTTGTGGACTGAAATGCTCTTTCTTGATAGGGAAGATTGTACGTTTTATCAGACATGCGATGTCCATCACTAAAGCTTCTATTTGCAAAGCATTATGCTCACAATATCTGGAATATCACATTTTCTCCTTCAGCTGTAGCCTGATGTAGCAACTGTGGTTACCTTCATTAGAAAAGAAGAAATTCAGGCTCAGGGATTTAACTGTCACACTAGGCGCTTGGATTATCAGCACTTCAGGACTAGGCCGAGCATGCTTTGATCTGGACCCCTGCACCACCCCCATGTGAGCAAGACCTCTGGGTCTGGGTGGCAGATTTCCTGAGAATTTCATGAGGTTATGACACGTAACTGTAGGCAAGCACTACCCCCACCGTAAACACTGCAACTCTGAAGGAGGTGTCTATCTAGAGAACGTCCTTCTGTCTGGACTCACCCCAGCAAAGGCCGACCCACCTACGTGCTGATAGAAAAAAGGAAAGCAGGAGAAGAGGAGAACGTGTGAAGGAAGATGTCAGCAAGGCTGTGTTACAGACCTATTTACCCAACAGCAACAGGTTATGTACTGCTACTGTATGTGTTAAAGTCTGTTAGAGGTTACGTACACAAAAAGTGTCTCTAAATTTTATCAAGAATGAATGCTGTGTTTTGTTTTCCTGATACTAGGGTGTGACTCCAAGTCCAAGCATGTCTCCAGCCCTTTTAGTTTTATTTTGATCAGGGCTTTTCCACATTTCATGCTGCCCAGGCTGGGCTCAAGGTTGAAATGTTTCTGCCTCAGCCTTCCAAGTACTAGGGGTAGGGTGCTAAACCCCAAGCACAACTCCAAAATGAATGCTTTAGAGTAAAAGAAGGATATTAAAATGATATCATTTTTCTATTTTTATTTATTAAATAATGAGAAGTTTTATTTTACTTTTGACTTTATTATTTTCTAATTTAAAAAAGAAATAAACAGTAACTATCTCTGTTGATTTGTGAACATTCAGAATTACATATGCAGAATAGTTACTATTGGCAGGATTGATATATATTTGTTAGCCACATTAGCCATATTTATCTCACTAATATCATGTTACTTATATTATTTTGCTTTATATTTTTCTACATTTTTAGGTGTATGTCTTGGCTACTTTTCTCTCATTGCTGAGACAAAATACCCAATGACCAAAATGAAGGAAGGAAAGGTTTATTTAGCTTACGGTTTGTGGGGGTTTCAGTCCATACTTGGCTGGCTCAGAGGCAGAGTGACACATGGCAGAGGGCAAACGTTAATGGCTGCAGAGCCCAGCAAAAACCACAAGAGCAAAAGGGAGGAATGGTGGGCAAGCAGCCTCTTTCTACCTCCCTTACATTGTAAACAGGCTACTCCCACACTGGGGGGTGGGTAGCACTCACACAATTTCCATGACTTCTTGCACAGGCTCATGATGTATACAAAATAAGCACCTCGGCTTCCTGCTGAGTCACTCAGCCAAACCTCTGGACTCCCCAAGTTGACACAATGTATCAACCATAACAGTGTATAATGTCTTATTTTACATTTTTTCATAAGTGACCTGAAATCTTCAAAGATGCTTTCATTATTAAATTTAAAATCCTCAGTGTCTTCAGATGATGCTTCTCTGTGTCCTAGCATTTCAACCTGAAAGAGTATTCTGCTTACTGGTATTAACTATGCTCACATCAGATACAGAAGGTTTTTCAGATAACGTATTTTTACCATACTGAATCATCTTCATTCAACAAGTATTTCAAGTTTCTTTGAACTTGGATGCGGTGACACAAAGTTCTCTTAGAGTTATCTTCTCCCAGGCTCTCAGCAGGGCATTGCTCTCCTTGGCTTTGCAGGGAGATCCACTGTCCCGGTCCCATGGGGCCTCTGAGGCGAGGCACCTCCTGCTGCTGGGCTGAGTCAGCTTCAGAGTGCGCAGGGGGCTGGAGGCCACCATCCAAGCTTCAGGGTCTGAGAGGATGCTGCCGTCAGGGCAGAGGGCCAGGATGCCTTCTTCCCATCCCTGTCTTGTACCAACCTGCTCCGGCCCCCAAGCAGAGGGAGCAGAGACAGGAGGACAGTGGAAGCTGGTCCACACAAGAAGGTCTCTTAAGATGCATTTCTGTAGGTGTTAAGATGAAGTGACTTGTGTCATCCCCCTTACATTCCCAAATTAGAGTTTAAATTTTAACACGATAAAGCATAGGAAAAAATGTAAATGTATAGGTGTATTTATAACGTTTATTTAAAATATTTTAGGAGAATTTACCAGTTTTATTCTTGTGTTCTCTCTTCTCTTCCCTCCTCTTCCCCCTCTTGCTCCTTCTTCTTCTCCCCATTGGCTGCCTCCTCTCTCTGTGTCTCTATGTGTCTCTCTGTCTCTGTCTCCCTGTCTCTCTCTGTCTCTGTCTCTGGGCTTCTCTCTCTCTCTCAGACAGAGGAGCAGGCACAGACAGAAACCATCTCTCCTGCACTGGGGACCAAGAGCAGGAGCCAGTTGTCAACAAGGGCACCCAGGTGACCTCCCCCTCCCACAGCCGAGGCAGGGACACCCCAGGCCACAAGAGCTCTGTGCCTGTGCTGTGTCTGAAGCCCATAGGCCTGCTCAAGTGGTGACTCGCACAGAAAGTCTGGCACCATCTTGGGGTCTTCCACTGGGGCTTCCTCTTTTCCACCTGGAGCAGCTGGCTGTGGGTTTGGGGCTGCACAGATCAATAGTGGGCTGGTTCCTGTTGGAGACCCTGTCCTGCTCTCTACAGGGAAATTTTCCCAAGAGATCCGGCCATGCTGAGGCAGGGGCCACTCCCAGGCACATCAACTTTTCTGCTCGACCTCCACGGACCCTTTGAGGGGTCAGTGACTTAGACATCCACATCAAGCCTCTCCCCTTGGTATGGCATCATCAGGGGCTCTCTCGTGTGCATGGGGACAGTCCACACTTGAAACAGTTTGGATTTCTTCTTGGCATTCTCTCTTCTTACTCAGTGTGGCAAGCACTACACAAAAACCAGAGGTCTTCTCATCTATTTTCATTTTTCTTTTCCAAACGCCACTTGTTTTCAAAGTATTTCACACTTGCCTTACTGAGTTAGAACGCCACTTTTGTAGCTGTGAAAAGTTCATATCATTCTTTCCTAGTTTCTTTCACCTTTGCCACCACTAGTGCTTACTTATGCTAAGCACATTTTCCTTACTGAGGTATTAGAAAAGGCAGTTTTCTCCCAGGATCTTTATTTTTCTGAATCTTACACTCTTCGAGAGCTTCCACTTGTACATATTGAAGCCCAATAGTTTGTAAAATTAATAGGCACTAAAAATAAAGGGAAAAACCCAAACAACCCCCAAATAACAACAAACGAAACACAGTGGGATTGGGACCCAGCACAGGATGGCTTGGGGTGATGATGCTACCAGCCTCACCGAAGCTTTGGGAGAGCAGTGATCTCCAGGATCCAGTGCTCAACCCTGGGAACAGCCTCGTAATGCAGAGCAAGTGC
This sequence comes from Dinomys branickii, assembly GCA_004027595.1. Taxonomy (NCBI): domain Eukaryota; kingdom Metazoa; phylum Chordata; class Mammalia; order Rodentia; family Dinomyidae; genus Dinomys; species Dinomys branickii. The sequence goes on from PVLD010004050.1 coordinate 27,701, forward strand.
TGGCCTTGGTGATAGTGGTTTCATTTATATATTAAATGCGTAACTGAAAAAACTCTTCCACTTATGCTGCTAAATAATGGAGATAACTGCACACAGCTGTGATTTCATGACTCTGGATGAATTTTTGAAGAAATGATTGCAACTTCACAGTTTTGGGCCATAAATGAAGTGTATATATCTAGTTGCTCAGAAATTATATAGTCCCTCATGCTCCTCTGTAAGGTTCTGTATTTCTGATAATAAATCAATCTTGTGAACTTGATTTGTAAACTTTTTTACTTGTTGCTATGAATTTTATTTCTTTCTTGTATTTAAATACATGGTATTTGGCACATGAAGACATAGTTTATTGTTGGTGTTCTAGTCTTTTGCTACTGTTGCCTTTTGGAATTTTAAATGTAAAGAAACAATAGTTTGCGATCTTCCTGACTGTACATGTAGTATGTATCAGTACTCATGAATAAACCAAGTGAAGTCATCAAATTCAGGGTCATGATTTCCCAGTTAAGAATACCTTTCACCGCCAAAAAAAAAAAAAAAAAAAAAAGCAAACAAAATGTTTAAAAAAAAAAAAAGAATACCTTTCACATTATTAATTATCCTTCTCAAACATAACTTGCAGTGGCTAAATATACTCTCAACTCTGCCTGCAACCAGCTATTTTGATTTATTGGGAAAGTTTGTTCCTTTTCAGGTCTGATGTTATAATCATCAGCCCAGCCCGTGTCCTGGGGCTGGGGACCCTTAGTGGGGAGCAGGTGCTAGAGTGCACCCACGATATGGGATCTGGTCTGAATGCCAGTGCTGGCAGCCTGGGCGGGCCCAGGGGTCAGGACCGTGGCCAATGGACCTTGGAGGGTGTGTCCAGGAAGTGCATTGCTTAGGGAGAGGACGTTCTCATGAGGAGAAGACACCTTTCCCGTCTCGGTCACAAAGGGAAAAAGGAAGCAGGGCCCACAGAATCAAATCAGCTGGAGAAAATCAGAAGAGAGTGGACCAGGTTAACAAGAGCAATGCCAGGCTCCAAGGAGTTACGTGCTTTTTATTACTATGTGTTTGCAACACAGGGCAACTTCGTTCATCCTGGGGAACCGGTGCGTATACATGTTGCACCTTCAAAGTGGGTGTGGTAGCATACACTTCTGATCCCAGCACTCGGGAGACTGAGGCAAGAGGATCACTGTGAGTTGAAGGCCAGCCTGGCTACATAATGAGTTCAAGGCAGCTCAGATGACATAAAGGGGCCCTACGTTAACAGAAAAAATTGGAAACAGTTCACATGTCCATCCTGCAGTGATTGGATCTGGAAACAGAGTTGGGTGTGTGGATTCAGTGCACAGCACGTGGGGAGTCAGGGAAGCCACATTGCCCCTGATCCTTCCATGCCCAGGATGCAGTCCTGAGGTTGTGATCAGGACTGGGTCCTCACAAGGTATTTTCTGATCCTGCTGGGATCAGTGCCTGGTCCTCCCTGATCTGCTTTCTAACATTTGTTACAGCAGAACATTAAGATTAATTGCAATCTCGCTCCTGGTGCTGACTAGAAGCATGGTTTCTTTTCTTTTTTTTTTTTTCTTTTGCGGAACCAGAGTTGAACTCAGGACCTTGCTCTTGCCAAGCAGGATCTTATTCTACTGAGCTGTATGCCCAGCCCTAGAAACATAGTTTCTATTACAATTATTTCAATCATCTTATATGATTTAGTAAGAAATTTTAATTAACACTCTGATTTTGACTTTTTGTATCAAGGTCTTTTATCATTTCATTGTGGTTCATAAATAAACTTGATTATTTTCTCTTTCTGCATCTGAAAAAAGAAATATAAGACACACATGCTTTATAAAATTTCTCCTATAAAATCATAATTAAAACTTTGAATCTTCTTCTGAATTTTTCCCCAATTTATATTCCCACCCCAGTGAGACATAATCAACTTCAATGAATCATTACTGATATTAATATTACCTTTTAATCTTTACTATAAGAATGAATTTAAAAGAAATATTGTTCATCTTGGTCTCCATGTTTTAAATAATTATGGACCTTAAAGCTCTTTCATGCGTACAGCCGTCAGCCCCTCTCCGTGATACAGCACTTGCAATCCTCTACTGTCACGCGTTCGTGTTGTTCTTTTTGTATTGTGACAACTCTTTGTGTTTTAAGGTTATAATGGTTTTGTTGGTCAGATTCATTATAGTTAATTTAAAAAGAGAAAACAAAGAAAATCGAAGAACCGAAGAGCTGGTGTTAAAAAAAAATGTCTACTTTATTTACAAATTTGTAGCAAGACCCACTAGAAAAGAGCAAAGAAACAAATTATCAATACCGGGAATGAAACTGAGATTTCGGTACAGACTTTGCAGAAAGGAAGAGGACAGTAAGAGCTTGTTAGGAACATGACCTGAGGAATGAGAAGAAATCGGCTACTTCCTGAAAAAAAACCCACAAACTACCAAAAGAATATAATATATTAGCAACAGAATTCAACATAAAGAGGGTTACACATGAGGGCAGAGTGTGTCAGGCTGGGCCAGAATGTAAAACTCCAGCAGGCGATGCCTCCTCCTACAGACACGTCACTGTTCGCTGATGCAGGAAAGTCTTTGATGTAAATGGGCAACTCATAATAAAAGGCTGCTGCAGACCAGTTTGACACACAACTTCCCCGCCAGTTCTTCTCCTAGCACTAGACTGAAGGAGGAAAGACTGAATGTTTCCACTGAGAGTAAGACCGCGTGAGGCAGTCAGGGACATCATCTGCTCTTACTGTATTTATTCAATATAGCGTTAGACATCCTGGCCAGTGCAACAGAATAATGATAAATACAATTTTTAAAAGATGAAGTAAAACTATCCTTACAAGTAGGGGAAATCATTTTTATATAAAAATGCCAAAAAACTATCAAACCTTCTAAGACAAAATAGTGACTTCTGCAAATCTACAGAATATAAAGGAAAAAAAATTCAGTTATATTTCTATATATTTGTAAATATATCAGATACAAAATCAGGTACAATCTTATTACTACCACTAAAAGAATGAAACACTTAGGTGTTTATCTAGCACAACATGAATGAATTTAGATCCTGGAAACTAGCAAAGGCTGGAAGGAATAGAAGATCTACATAAATAGAGTGGCACATGATGTTTTAGGACTGGAAGACACAACAGAGAAAAAGTGTTAATTCTCTGTACATTGACATATAGGTTTGATGCAATACCTGTCAAAATCCTGGTGAACTTTTTCTAGATATAAACAAAAATATAATAGAAGTGATAAGGACAGGCAAAGGAAATAGAATAATTAGAATGATTTCAACAAAAAAGAACTCAATAGGAAGAATCGGTCCACCTAATTTCAAAACTTTGATGTAGCTAAGAAATCAAGATATTGGCAGAATAGTTTCTTTGACCAGTGGAGTGGGACAAAGACACCAAACAAGGCAACACACACGTGGTCAAGTGACTTTTGATGAAGACACAAAAGTAGTTGACCACAGGAAAGACTGTGCTTCTAATAAGTAGAGAAATATCTATCTATGAGGAAAGGAACTTAAGTAAGTAAATGACCTACATATATGAACATCAATGAACTCAAATGGGTTATATATTTATATAGAACTGTAAGACCATCTAGCTTTCGGGAAAAACATCTTAGGGTCTATTTCTTGGTGAGGAATTCTCAGAGATGGCACCAAAAGCATGATCTAACAGGAAAAGAATCAGTAAATTGGGCTTCATCAAAACTAAGAATTCTTTTCACGAAAAGATCTAAAGATGGTATAAGTACAAGCTATTCTGGAAAAATTTGCAAGTTACATATCTCACAAAGTAGTGATATATACAAGAAATGTAAAACTTCAATAGAAAAAGTAATCTAACTAAAAAAAGGGTAAATTACATGAAGAGAAATTTTGCAGAGTATGTACGAATAAGAAGCACATGAGAAAGAATCCACATCACTGGTCTTAAGAATTAGGGGTGATGCACATTAATACTACAGGTGACCGCCCTTCTATCAAAACAGCTAGAATAAAACAGCACTTGGGCCAAGTATTGGCGGGAGGGAGGTGTGGGAACCGGGTTCCCCCATGCTTCGCCGGAGGGTCATAAGTGGTGCAGCTGGTCTGGAAGCTACTTGGTAACTTTGATTATAGTACTCTGGGCGTTTGTTCATGGCACAGAACCAAAGATTTAGGTTTAAAAACAAACCTGCTTGTTACTGATAGCTCAGCATAGTTGAACTTGTAATAGCGCAAATCTGGAAGCAACCAAGATGTCCTACAGTGGGTGAGTGGTTAAACCTCTTGTGATATTCTGATTCCTTCAAGGGCTCGTGCTGAATGATGGAGGCCAGCCCCTAAGGTCACTCACTACAGACGCTAACTCTGCAGTGGTGATCTGACAAAATCCCGACTCTAGAAACCCGTGAGTGGGGAGGGGCGCAGAGGGTTCCTCTGTGATGACAGAATAACACTGTGCCTTCACGCAGCTGTAGCATGGCCAAAAGGTGTGGGACAATTCCAGCTCCGGTTCACTGAGTCTGATGTTACCCTATAGCGGCATTAGACCCACTCAAGGGGGGAAACGGAGTGAGGACTGCAGACAACCTCTCTGTCCCATCTTCATAGCTTCTAGGAAGCCTGCGACTATCTAAACAGGAAAAGTTTAAAAATCACTTGGTATTTTTATAACTTACCTATGGTATAAAGAATGTCAGACAGGTAGTAAAGTCAGTAATTAGGGTAGTAATGAGTGTCAGTTCGTGCGTCTTACGTACTAGCTCTAGTGTTCCTGGATTTCAGCCTTCCTGGCTACCATTTGGGCTTAGCTGCTTAAGCCATGCCTGCTTTAAGGCCATACTTATTTCCAGTCAAAAGAAACGTGACCCAGTTTAGCAGTGGCAGAGCCACTGTGGGTAGCGGCCAGCACAATCTGTCCTCACAAAGCACCGGCCCTTGCCTGCCTGTTGCTTGTTGGTCTCGGTCGCACGCCTTTGACCTGCTCTAGAGCCTCCAGCTTGTATTTACTGCCGTGCGGCTCTCCGCCCCTTTGTGTCCCTCGCGTTGCCCCAATCCTTTTTCTTTGTGTATTTCATCTTGAATCGTTTCCGATTGTTGTCTGCAAGTTGATTCACCTTCCTTGAGCAGTGCTCAATTTGCTATTAATCCAACCCAGTATAATTTTCATCTCAGACAGATTTTCCCCCTCAAGAATTTCACTCTGGATTTTTAACCACCTTTCTGAATATTTGGATTGTATGTATAGAAAATTAATGTTCTTGCCTACTAATTCTATTAGCAGCATCATACCTACGTCTATTTTGAATGGTTAGGCTTTCTCCTCAATATGGATCATATTTTTTCACTTCTTTGCCAGCCTGATTATTTCTGTTGGATGCCAGACATTACATATTTCAGCCCTGGACATTCTTGTATTTTATACACATTCTAAGTTTAGCTCTGGGATATGGTCAAGTGACTGGAAAATAGTTTGATTCTTATGAGAGTGAGATTGTGTCAGCCAGCTTTTAGTCACTGTGAGGAAATACCTGAGAAAATAAACTTAAAGGAGGAAGGGTTTATTCTGGATCATGAATTTGGAAGATGTGGTCCCTAGTCAGCTGGCTCTTTGTTTTGAGGCCAGTGGTGAGAAGGAACATTGTAGCGGCAAGCTGCCCACTTCATGAAAGGCAGCCCCAGGAGGAGCAGGAGAGGGGAAGGAAAGGGGGAATCATGCGGGTCAGGGACAAGACAGGCCCTCCAAGGGGCACCCCGACCTGCTGCCTCCCAACAGGCCCCCATTCCTGCCACCTATCTCTCCGCAGACTCCCCAGTAGATTGATCTAGTTTAGGTCTAAGCTGTAGCAGATCTTAACCACCTTGGTGGCCCCACGTTGCATCCGGTCTTGGGCTAGTTTTGCTCCTTCTCAGTGAGAGCCTTCGGAGCCGCACCCTCCACCCTGGTCCTCTCTGCCTGGTGGGAACAGGGCTTTCCTGTTGCTGGGTGGGCTCAGGGCGTCTCCCTCGCTGCTCCTTCCAGACTCCTCTTTCACTTACCTCTGGTTTTGCTGTACGTACTTCCACTGGCCACCCTCGGTCGGAGACCCGGCACTGCTCTCCAGCCCTCTCTCCGTGCAGCTCCTCCAGCTGCCGTCTGCTCATCCCGGCCGCCCCGGGTGCCCTCTGCGCACAGCAGGGTGCTGCCTTGGTTGTCCTCTCCCAGTCATGTCCTAGCCTCTCAGGCGGTGAGGGCATCACCGGCCACACTGATCGAAAGCTCACGTCCTGGGCTCTGGACACCCAGGGTCAGGAAACTATGGCCTCTCACTTCACATCTGCCCACCTGGGCAGGCTAGGGAGTGACATCATATTCTCTTATTCTCGTTGGTACCTGTGAAGTCATTCTTATCTCCACCTACACATGCAGACACTATTGTCACAGTGAGGGTCAGCACTGTGATCTGCTGGGGGTTGCCTTTTTCCTGGGAGTCTCTGTGATCTCACAGTAGCAAAGTCCCATCCCAGAGCCTCTAGGCCTGGTGTTTTGTGTCTGCACCGTGTCTGCAGGGCCTGTACCTTGCAAGCCTTGTCCCACAGATGAGGCTTTTCCACAGTCTTTGCCCAGCACAGTCTCTTCTTGGCACCTGGTCAGTGACTCACTGGTCATAGCGATGGAAAGCAAACACATCTAATTAAAAAATTAACTGGAGTACTTTTGTGTTGCCATTAATTTCAAGCATTTAGTGCCATCTGATAATCGTTTTCTTGTGCCCCCAAACTGTGGATACAAAGGGCAAGCCGGGCTCAGGAGAGAGGTCTTGTCTCTGTGTCAGGATTTCTGGGGCTTTGGCGGGAGCCCTCAGTGGCCTGGTCATGTGGCAGTGGGTGGGCAGGGTGGACTTGGGCCATCCTCACCCACACATCCAGCCATAGTGTCCAGTCTCCCTGGTTCCTCAGTAGTGCCGAGAGCAGTGTGCCTGGCTGTGGCCCTTGAATATTTGCTAGACTTCCTCACAGTGTGCTTTACCTGTGGTTCAGGCATCATTTGGGTGAAGGTGCATTGACATTTTTAATAGATGTTTAGAGACATTTTAGGCTCAGTAAAATTGAGCAGAAAGGCGGGGCAGGAGGTAGGGGTGCCTCCTGCTCCTCTACCATGCCCATTCCCTCCAGTACCTACGGCACAGCCAAATTCCTCCCTCATAGTCTCCAGGGCTCCTTCATGCCTGTGCGTGACTTGATAGCTCCTTTCAAGTGCATGCTAAATAATCCAGTCTGCATGGATGACGCTGTATCTACTCTCCTTGGTTGCTGGCAATTTTGAAAGAAATATAAACCTCAGAGTGTGGAGAAATTTTATAAAGCCACTTTCTAAGAATAAAATGAGGGAGGATGAGAGATTGTACGACTTTGTCAAGTTGTTACTTTTCGTATTATGGACTTAGAACTTACTCTGATATACAGGTGGGTCAATTTATTCTTCTATTGTCCTTGGTTAGCTCTGAAATTTGGCAAGTTTGAATAAAGTCGTGTTATGGTTTATGTCTAATGTCCACCAAATCTTCATGCAGCCATGGGGCAGGCTTCTAGAGTTTTGATTAATCCATAGTCCAATGCTGAGATTATGAGTGTGAGGGGAGTTTGCCTGTGTAAGGGAAAGAGCCTGCTTGCCAGCATTCCTCCCCTTTTGCTCTTGTTGTTTTGCTGTCTTACGCTGACCTGAACAGTTGCCCTCTGCCAAGTGCCACTCTGCCTTGGAGCCAGCCAAGTATGGACTGATACCTTCACAAACTCTGAGCTAAATAAACCTTTCCTTCCTTAATTCTGGGTGTCAGGTATTTTGTCTCATCAACGAGAGAAAAGTAACCAAGACAAGCTGCTATAAACATACACAGGCAGGTTTTGTGTGGCCTTTAACTTGCAGCTGCTAGATAATATAATAAAGTTCTGCTTAGCTCTTCAAGAAGCTTCCCACGTGGTTGTAGTTCTGTGTGTCCCACCAGCAGTGAGGGAACAAGCTCTCCTTGCTGCACTTCCTCACCAGCACCGTACAGTGCCAGACTCTCAAGTTCCTCTCATTCTAACAGGCGAGGCTGTAAATGGCAGTTGTCTCTGTGGCACATGGTGTGAAGTGTCTTTTCATGTGCTCACTGGCCAGCTTTCGGTCTCATCTGGCGCGGCTACACTGCTGCCTACAGCTCAATCCAGAGTGCTCCATGTGTGGCAAAGCCATCGAAAGCCCTCCTGAAATTAAGAGGGGGCTTAGTAGAACTTCTTTACCTGGGAAGGATCTTGTGCATGGAGGATCTGATGCAGACGCGTAGGAACCCTTCCATGCAGTTGGTGGAAATGTAATTGGAATTCAGCATGGAGATTCTTCAAAACACTGGAAATAGAAATTCCACTTGACCCAGCTGTTCCTACTCTGATATCCTCCCAAAGAGTTAAAGTCATTGCATCACAGTGCTCCTGCAGACCCGTGTCTACAGCAGGACCGTTCGTAACAGTGAGAACTTGGAAGTGGCCTCTATGTCCATCAGTGCATGAATGGATACAGAGAATGACTCAGTCAGACAGAGGATCAGTGTGAGCTGTTTGTAGGAAATGGGCACTCCCTGAGACCGTGATGCTAAGTGAATTAAATCAGACAGACAAGGTTAAATATGAGATGGTTTCTCTTACCTGAGAAACCCAAAGTAGAAGTATAAAGAACAAAATAAAAACTAGGTCTTTGGAAACAGGAATGTAGACATTTGCAGACGAGAGGGGACAAAGGGATAGAGAGAAAGGGGAGGGCAGGAAAGGAATTAGAAAGATCCAGATGTGAAGTTCATTGTTCCAGCTCACCACAGTGGGTGCATTTATTATGTATCAAACGTGTACTGCCTAAAACACAAACAGTAGGATTCATAGCAGCACCTCCAATGAGAGGGACTAGAGTCTGTAAGCATGCCGAGGAGCTGGGCCCAGGTAGAGACAGGACAAAGCATATCTGAACCAACAGCTTGCTGAAGAAGTGTTAGTGAACGTTGTCTGAGTGACTTGGCAGACCAGCGTGTGACCTGGCTCATGGCACAGTGGGGTGTGACAGCTGTGTCCCCAGGTCCTGGCTGCACTGCATCCAACCTGGGATCTCTGAAGCAAGTCTGGGGAACTTGGAGAATACGTATTGGCCTCCGTTATCTTATTTTTAAAAAGTGGTTTGTAACCCGCATTTTCCATGTGATTTCTCCCCACCGTAAGCCTCAATTTTAAAAATATGTTGTCTTGTAAAGATGAAAAATACCTAAGTGTTGGGGTCATTTAGAAGGTGACAGAGTACTGCCTGGCACTTTAACCAGTTTTGAGGGAAACAGGGAAATGAAACAAATCCTCTCCCTCACCAAGCTTTGTCCTCTTGCCTGGTTCTGAGAGGGTCTTTTGGCAGAGCCTACACAGATGGCTACAGGAAGCAAAGAATGACTTTTCTGACCCTTGTTTTTCAAAACAGTACCAGGGACAGATAGATCTAAAGATGAACATTTCCTCTAAGGTTCTTTAGCCCTAGAAAATTGTACTAATGACCTTGGAGAAGTCTTCTTAAGTCTGTAAGGTCAAAGTTTTAAAAGAAGGGGCATGCACAGAGAGCTCACAGTGACGTCATTTCCCTGGGAGCCTCTCCTGTCCCGCCTTCCTGTCCTTCCTCGTCATTTGCATACAAGCGTCAGGTCCATGTCTAAATGTCAGGTATCAGGACCCAAAGCCCAGTGCTTTCCCTTACTTATGTGCATTTCTGCTCCCCAGCGTCCTGAGCCTAAATTTCCGATTCTATTTTTGTATTTCTCACCGTGGAGACTGACAAGGATCATATTGATTGTAGCCAGTTGAGAAATTTCTTTTACTAAAAGCTTTGCCTGGCTTGAGAGAGGACAGACTCGAGTAAGCAGCAAGGCTCCACATTCAGGAAAAGCTTTTCCCCCGCACGTGCCTCAGCGGGCATCCACTCTCCTGTTCCTCCTGCACCGGATGCTTCCTATAGGACAGTGGCCGTGGGCAGCCCTTCTGGCCTCGCTGAGGTCCACCTCACCCCACAGCCATCTCATTCGTGTCACGGGGCCCAGGCAAGACATTTACTGTCACATGCTTACCTAATGGCAGGCAGCGTGCTGTTTCTCACCATGAATATCATTTATTCAGAGAAATCTTTTCTTTTGTCTCACAGCCTCAATTGAAGTCAAAGCGAGGTTCCTCCTGCCATGAAGCCTTCTGAGCTTCTTTAGAGCTTTGCTCTGCTATTATTAGTACTATTGTTATTATTGTATTATTATTTGAGTAATATGTCTTCTGTACAGCTGTGGAAATCTTCAAGACATTCTCATGCTTAAATTTTCTAGCTCAGTGCATGTCACAATTAGCTACAAAAAATATAATTGCCCAGTGAGTGCATGAATGAATACTATCCATCTTTTTCTTCTTCTAGTCTCCATATGCTAAGTCAGAAAACAAAATCTTGAAAAGTGAAGTCCCTCTCTGAGCTCTGCGGCCCCTGAGAAGTAGGGCTGGCCGTGGACTGAGCTCCACCCAGGGGCTCCCAGCCCCATCCTGTGCCAGGCTTTGCCTGCCTTTTGGTTTACCATGTCTGAGGGGACAGTAGCAAAATCAAAGGACAAAGGGATTGTCACCTGTGGCAGGTTAATCACAACTGCAGGAGCAGAGGACCCCGGAGAGAGGCCTGCTGTGTGTACTCATGCTGTGGAGCATCTTATGTTTTCTAAACACCCAGAGTGCAGTCATTCCGACCCAGCCAATCTCTTCACTGCAGCGTAACGAATACCTAGAATTTGGTTGCAGAAACATTTTAAGTTTTTCTCACCAGAAACTTCTGGGTATTCTTTGCACAGGAATAAGAAGAAAACCCTTTCTGGGCTGGGTAGAGTCTGCAGCAGAGCACTCGCTGTATAACATGCCCAGCATACTAGGTTCTATGCCAAAAACCTGGATTAAGTTGTAAACTCAGTTCTTCAAAAATTAATGTATGAAGATGTCCATGAAAAGTACAAAATATTCAGTTTTTCTCTTGTAATTACAGAACAGAATTTATTTATTTTTATTTAAAAGAAACAATAAAATGATACAGAATTTTACAAAGCAAGATGATAGGAAATTAACAATGGTTGTTATATTGCATATTATTATCTTTCAAGTAGTGGTTCAGATTACCAGATGTAGCCATGCAAAATTGATCAAACAATTAGGTATTAACTGCTTCTTTCAATAAACCAATAGAAATTAGTAGTACAATTATCTTAGCTGTCTTGTGTGTGTGTGTGTGTGCATTTCCTTCTTGCTTTCTTTTCTCCTTTCCCCCATCCCAATGTTCTTTGTTTTTGAGCAGTTTCTTTCCCTTTCACATTATCTATTTTACCGTTCAGATTTTATTTACTCTTTCCAGTTCTTACACTACAAGTGCAATACAATATCTACACACGTGGGTCCGATTTCTTTCACTTACGAGTATGGCCTCTAGTTGCATCCATTTTCCTATAAAGGCCTTGAGTTTATCTTTCTTCGTAGCTTTTTAAATCCATTCCTCAGCTGATGGGCATTTGGGTTGTTTCCAAGATTTATCTATGACAAATCATGCTGCTATAAACATAGGTGCATGTATATATCTGTGGTACGATGTTTTCAGCTCTTCTGGAAAAATACCCAGCAGAGGAATACCTGAGCTGAATGGGACCTCTAATCTTAGGTTTTTGAAGAATCTCCATACTGATTTCCACAGTGGTTGTACCTGTCTACACTCCTTTCAACAGTGGAGAAGGCTTCTTTTTCTCTACAGCCCTTTTAGCATTTGTTATTGTTTGATTTCTTGATGATAGCCATTCTATCTGGGGTGAGATGGAATCTCAGTGTTGTTTTAATTTGCATTTCTCAAGTGACCTATGATACTGAACATTTTTTCATGCAGTTATTTGCTGTTTATATTTCTTCATTAGAGAAGTGTGTATTCATCTCAGATGCCCATTTTTTTGATTGGGTCCTTGAATTTTGAGGGCCAGATTTTTAAAAAATTCTTTATGTATTCTAGATAGAAGTCCTTTGTCTTAAGGACAGTTGGCTAAAATCTTTTCCCAATTCATGGGTTTTCTTTTTACTATGTTGCTGATTTCTTTTGATGTGTAAAAACTTTTCAGTGAGATGAAATCCCAGTTGTTGATTCTTTGAAGTATTTCCTGTGCAGTTTGGGTCTTGTTCATGAACTCTCTGCGTACCCTTATGCCTTCAAGATTTCTACCTACTTTTTCTTCCAGTAGATTCAGTGTTTCTGTTTTAACATTTAGATCTTTGATCCACTTTGACTGTAGTTCAGTGCATGGTGATGGACATGGGTCTAGTTTTAGTCTTTGGCATGTGGAGAGTCAATTTTTAAGCTTTTTGATTCCTCAATGCTCCTGTGTGTGTGACTGTTTCTCAGGACAGTAACCTTTTGTCTTGTAATTCTATTTCTGCTCCCCAGCCCCACCCCACAGGCAGTGTGAGTAGCTTGGGACCCCGCTGTGATCCTAGCCTCTTGCAGTGCCAGCCCTGCCCAGCTGAGTCCTCTGGGAGATGCTGTCTGAGGACTCTGGGCCCCTGTGTACTTTGTGGAGGAGAGCTGTGCAGAGCTGAGCCCCCTGCATGTGGTCTCCGCTGCCCTGCCTCCTCCTGCGGGCCTGTATTGTCTCTGGATCTCTCCAGGTTGCAGGTGAGTCCCTCCCACTGTGTCCACCACCTCTGACCCAGGGACCTGGTGCTTACACCTTGGCTGTCTTGGGAGAGCCTGGATTCTTCATTTTAGGTGCTTGGTCATCCTGTGTCCTCTGCTCGCTGGTGTATGAAATAAAGTTCTTTGCAGATTCTGCGGCCCTGGTGTTTGTTGTTATGAGGTTGGGGAAATCCTCCATGCAGTCCACTGGTCATGGATTAAATAAAAGCTTCAACCCTGGGAGCCCAAACGGGGAGCCCCACATAGCCCTGCAAGTTCATTATGGCAAGAGTCTGCCTAGCTCATTTTCAAGTCAGGGCCTTGTGCTTACACCATGGTTGTGGGCTACATCTTCCCGTCATTTCCCCCTTGCTCCCTATGACTTCTCGCTGTGGAGTGAGGGTTTCCTGTTTGTTGTTCCAACGGCATCTGGTCCTCCATCGGTGCTCACCCTTCCGGCCGTGTACTTCCCTTCCAGCCTGACCCCAGGGCGAATGAACCATGCTTTTCACCGTACTCCCAGCCTCCCTTGGCCGTGGACAGGCCCTGTACCTGTTCTCTTCCTTTACTTGTCGCAATTAAGAGCCATCCAGAGGAAGCATTTGGAAATGCAGATCAGCTCTTCTGCCCTGACACTTCACGTTGCTGTAGGCCAAACGCCTTTCCTACTAAAAGACTATGCTTTAGATTTCTTTTCCTTCCATCTCCGGATCTCCAAGCCCTGTGAATTATTTCATCAGCCTCCTGTGATGACAATACTAAGCAGTGTTCTTTCTTTATAATCTGAAATGACAGAAGACAATTGAAATAAAGGCAAAACAAAAACCTTTGAAATGAATGACCCCGTTCAGATAGATTTAAATTGATATATGTTTGTATAAATAATAAACACATCTTTTCCCTGCCTAAGACTGCTCTACATGTAAAAATTACTTCAACAATGCACTGAAATCAGCACATCTACTCTTCTCGTGTGAACAATTTTGTTATTATGCACTTTGCTCTGCATTGTGGACTTCTTTGTTTCCTGTTGTCATATTTTTCAGACCATTACAATTGTTATTTTCCTTATACTTAAGGTGTTATTGCATTCTTCCTTTCTCATTAAATTCTTGCTTCCTAGAGCTACATTAAACATGTAGGACTAAGCTGAATACACTTTGAGATTCACTAATGTAATATTGCCGTGTCTGGCACAGCCCTTGAGGTTCCTGGAGCGAGGATGTGGAGGGTGAGGAAAGATGAGAGTCAGGATGCAGAAAGCCGAGCCCCTCTCCCGATGGAAAACAGGAGCTGCCCAGTGCCTGCTGCGCGTCACCTATTCAGTCAGCCAGAGGCTGACAACGGGTGCAATCTCTTTCCTGCGGGGAGAAGGGACCTGCCTAACGACTTGTCTGTCTGGCTCGCCTCAGGCTTTCCGTGTTCTTGGGGCCGGCCTTGCCGTAGTCAGGCACGTGTGACTGATCTCTAGCTCAGCCACTCGCCGCAAAATATCAAGTCATGTTTAACTGGACGAGGATATCTTGCACTGCAGCAGAAAGAAGCCTCAAGGGCTGGTTTTTACAGGAAACTTGGAAATTAGTAAATGGTTTTCCTTAAAATACCTTTCTAAAAGGATTTCTTACTAAATCCTAGGCCAGCCTTGATAATATTAGAAGGAAACTCCTTTTCCAACCTTTCATTGCTTAATTTGCCTTGTAATTAAAATGTATACCCTTTTATCTAATCAACCTTATTATGTCACCCAGTCACCATTTTTTGTTATTTAATAATAATAATGATCTCTATTTTTCCTCTGGAATAGACATTAATGGTAGTTTGGGGAAATTTTTATCATAATAGCGTGTCACTGTTCTTCATCCAGTAGAAATTATTTTGCATTTCCTTCCAGTCTTGAAATATGGTCATATAGTTTATCTCATTCCATTTCATATATATGTTGAAAAGACAGATTGTATTTTTAATGATTTATGTATATTCATATTGCAATTTCCTTCATACTCAAGATGTAATTTCTGGCATCTGGTTGGGGGGCACCTTCAGTATTCGTGTCTAAGGTAGAAAACTGCGGTGTATGCTACTTTTCCAGTGAGTTGGGATGCCTGCTCGTACTCAGATAGGAAGGGCTCATTTAAAATATCCTCGTTTCTTAAAGAAAGTTCAGTTTACAAGCTACACCTTTAGTAAGTTTGGTGTACCTTTCTGCCCCATTAGAACGTCACTAGTACTGAAAGCTTTGTTCTTAAAAGTCAGTCTATATTTTATTTTTGAAAAAAACATTTATATACAAAAATCAAAGGAAGCTGGAATGGAAGGGAGAGAAGCAAAACTTCCAGCATTTATACCCACTCCTATTCTGCTGAAATGTGAATCTTCTACGAGTTTTAAAGACTTTTTTTTTTAATGAATACCTAAACTTGATTTACATATCTGGCAAGCTGGAGGAATTCTTCCACATGGCAGAGTGATCGAGTATCACCACTACGCAACACGTTTTTTTAAAATGAAAACGGAAAGTCAGTAGCCCTTGAAAAAATGATTCTGGCTTTTATAAGAACTCACTTAGAGACATTTATTAATGAATTTTTATTAATTATTATAACAACTATTTTTGAGGGATTTTGTTTGGTAATATACACTTTCTAGTCACTGCAGGTCATATTAATATAGTACAGATTCTCTGATTATCACATTATAGCCCACTGTCTCCAATATTTTAAATCAATGGTACACATCAAAAATGGTACAGATACATTGACAGTTTCTAAATGACACTTTTACACTTGATTTTAGCCAAAAGGCCGAGAAGCGATCTAAACGACACTTTTACACAAATTGTTTTAATTTTATCAGCAACTAGAAAGCTTTATTTTTTTTTTCCCCTGAATCTGCAAAACTACGGGTATACTTTCTAAGTGAGCCTTCGGAAGGGCCCTCTAAAGACTGCTTTTGGGAGAACCAATTCATCTGGCAGATCTGGGTGGGGCTACTGGCATCTCTCAGCCTTCTGCTCTGCATTCCCCACTGGCGACCCAAGTGAGGGGTCAGGAGCCCGTGCAGGCTGGCATCACGTCTGGCTTGGAGTGCACCTTCCGGGCTGGGCTTCCTGCTGTTTCAGTTTTGTGATAGGGTCAGGAGCAAGCATGTAAAGTCTTTTTGAATGGATATAATTTTTATTTCAGGTCTATTTTCAATTTTTTTACTTAATATAAAAACGTGAGCAAATTTCACATTTTGAAAGCAGATTGTAATTATTAAGATTTATAAAGTAGTGATTTGTATACGACAAGGAATTTCACTTCATGTTTGGTCCTATGCAGATATTTCAGGGGAGGGTGTGTGAATATCTTCCAGACCTTCCTTTTAATCTGCACTTATGTCAAAACTATCGGAGGGAACATGGTGAGGAAAGGTTATGTTTTTAGAAAGTTCTGTGCCAACTTGTTTTGGAGGCGGGTGCTGTGGAAGGAACTTAGAGCCTCTTGCATGCTGGGAAGTGCTTTCCCACTGAGCTACACCCACTGAAATTCACCCACCACCCCTCTTGGCCCATTCGTTTTGGATATCCCTCAGTGCAGAGCTCGGAGCCGTGCAGCAGGGATAAGTACCACTTGAACGGTTTTCTTAATGGATGATGTTGGGCTACATGGACCCCTAGAGAAGAGTTTTTAAAACATCTATTTAATGTCTTCTAAATTTATAATCAGCAGCCTTTAATTGGTGTCTAGCTTTGTTTATGGCTTTCTTAAAGTTTCACTACAGAAAAAAGGGTTATGAGTATCTTTAGCTGTCAGCGTGACAAGTACAAACTTTCTGAATTCAGCAAAGTGTGAATGTAATAGGGCAATAAATTATGGCTAAGTAGTGGGATTAAAAAAACACGCACAAACAAAACAACACTGCACTGCAGAACCCTACTGTGAGATTTTCCTTTTTCTTTTCTTTCTTTTTTTTTATTTTCTGAATAATAAATGTGCAATCATTCTTCCCAGAACTATCACAGCTTGAACTGAAATAATCGCTCTAATTTGTATGGAAAAAAAAAAAGTCACCCTCATTTGTGCTGATAAAATGCAGCTGATGGCAACTCTAACCCCGTGGCTTTAATGTGATTCAAAAGCTGTCTGCAGTAAGGAAATGTATTAGAGATGCTAAAGCTCGTACCGTTTCATTTTTGTAAAGTTTTGGAACAATTTAGCCAGTGGGGGGTGATTCGCACTAGATGTTCTGATAAGTGATTTTCCGTTCACTGAAATTTATTTCCGGACCCAGAAATGTTATTTTGTGAGGACTCATCGCTCCGTCGGGTACCTGCGGCTCCTGGCATTGTCTGCTGGGAGTGAGGGTATCCTCACGAACCTCTTTCAAGTGACAACAAAACTCAGAAGGCAGAAACATGAAGGAGCTGGTTTGTTTGACTAAATTACCGTAGTTCTTGGGGGTTTAATTCAGGTGAGAGTGTTTCAAAGGGTGCTCAAAGCACAGAAACCAGGAACATGTTTACTTCCCTGGCAGTAACGTCCACGTAAGTCTCTGAAACAACAGCTAAATAAATCTAGGATTTCAAACTCTCAGAAGCGCTCCAAGTATATGCCCTCTTTCTATCTTTGCAGAATCCTAACAAGTCAGGTCGGCTGCGCAACCCGGCAGGACTTGGAAAGGGGGCTGGGGTACTCGTGCTGCCGCCTTCGCCCTGACCCGCCCGGCCGTCCTTCCCGCCTCCTCGCGTCCCCGCCCCTCGCCTCGCTAGCCTCGTGGCTGAGCCTTGCAGGTGTGCGCTGCGGACCCCCAGGCGCCCCCGAGGACGGAAGCTTGACCGTGCCGCTTCCTCCTTGTCTCGCCGCCGCGGTGCCCTGCGGTGCTCAGAAGACGCCCCCGGGACCTCAGGCCAGCGCGGCCCGCGGGGGCCGGGACTTAGCACGTGCGCAGCACGCGGTGGTCCCCGGGAGCCCGGCGCGGATCCGAGGGCGACAGGGAGCCCGGGTTTCTGCGGAGAGGGGCGGCGGACCCCGATGCTAGCAGCCCCCACTTCCACCAAGCCGGAGACCCGCGTTTGCTCTCTCCCGACAGCCCGTGGGCTTCCTGGGGGCAGCGCCTCGTGCACGAGACGGGGAACCCTGCGCCCTGGGGACCAGCGCCCGGGTCAGTTACGGGCACTGAACCCCCGCGTGCAGCCACGCTGCAGACAGGGTGACCGCGCCCGCGCTCGTCCTGTGTCTGAGGCGGCCGTCCTGCGGGCCAGCCCATCCTGGGGGCTGCCTGGAGCCAGCGTTAGCGAGCTGCGACCTTCGTGTCCGCTGGGGAGAACTCGTCTGTGTAGGAAATGCCCACACACGCTTCTTGTCAGAGTAAAGGTCGAAGGTAGTATGGAAAACAGTTCTTTTACTGTTCGTATTCTGAGATTTCAGCTTATGTGTTAGCCCTCTTCTGTTTTGTCCATTTTGTTCTGGACTTTAGCTGACGGGAGATTAGCTGGGATCACAGGCCATGTGGCAAAGAAGAGCTCATCCAGCATAATCCTCCAGAATCCCAGGGCCCTTCTGCTTCTCATTCCGGACGCAGCCGTTTCTCTCTTCAGACCCAGCAATTTAGGGCGCACACTACCGCTGGCCTCAGTTTCGCACAGCGCCTTCTTCTGAGCGAATTTCCTGGGAATGGACTGGAAATCAAGGTTTTGGCTCCAGACTTTCTTCTGGGACGCCAGCTCCGCACCACAGCCCTTGGCTGTTTGCTTTAACGCACTCGCTTTCAGTATTTTCTTTAGCTATTTCTATTGTTTCCAGGGAAAGGTTGTTAAAATTCTCTCTTCTGCTAATACCGGCTGCAGATCTTCCTGCGTTTCTCATCGAACAAAGTTCTAAATCTCATCTTTAATGCAAGAATAACCAGCAAGTTAAAGTGTGATTATTCTTAAAGGTTTTGTTTAGACATTTAAATATGTATAAACTTGAATGGGGAATTTTCCTCCTGGATATCTGTGGCATGAAGGGTGTCCATCATCAACATGGTTCGATCTGCCATTAAAAGGAAAGCCATAATTTAACTTCGTCCTAGTAGGTAATTCCCGAGATCTGTCAAAAATACTGAAGAAGCAAGCAAAACACTGTTGCACACCAGCATTTTTAAAGAGGGTTTAGGGCTTGGCAAAATGCAGAGCAGCATCTCCCTTTCCTGTGTGGTTGGAACGCGCCCCTGTTCTACCTGGTTGTAGGCAAGAAAGCAGACTGTGGTAGCCATAGTTTGGGTCTGAAATGCCCCCCAAAGTCTTTTGGGAAGGGACTCCTTAACTTCTTCCTTTAGAGAAGACAGGTTTGATCACACTCCGTGAACCCTGAGTACTCATAAAGGTGTGTGTCTGATATTGGTACTCCAGGAAGGCTGAGGCAGGAGTCTCACAAGTTTGAGCCCAGCTTGGTGTGAAGGCCCTGGGGTCAATCAGAAAGGGAGACAGAGAGGGAGAGGGAGAGAGGCGGGAGGGAGAGAGGTTGCAAGGCCTACAGTGGCGGTAGAGATGGTGAAGGTGTAGATAAAGGCTGACTTTCCCTTCAGGAGCAGCGAGCTGATTTCCTCATGATCCCTGAAGCGGGCAGGACAGGGGAGTTCTGAGAAAGGAAGCAGGAGGCCAGAGGGGAAGGAGGAGTCAGGGGCTGTGTGCAGGGACCGTAGGCATATCCCTTCCTGAGGGAAAGGGAAAGGGGAAGGGACTCAGCAGCAGAAGGCAGGCCAGCCAGAGCAGAGCAGAGACCCACAGATGTCCTCTGCACACCACCAAGACTCCTTGAGCTGTGTGCTTCATGTCCACTGCTCTGGGAAGGCCGAGGCAGGAGCATCTCCTGTTTGAGCCCCACAGGTCCGCGGGCAGCAGGAACCCGGCTCCTGAGCATCTCCAGTGTGGGGGCCATGTTGCTCGGCCAGGTGGGTGAGAAAGAGCTGGGCAGCAGTGGGATCACACTGAAAGGAAGTGGGGCCCAGAACTGCCACCTGCAGAAGGCTGAGCCTTGACCTGTGCTGCTGCCCCTCAGTCTGCACCATGCAGGGTGGGTTGGACAGGAGGTGACAGAGGGCAGGGGAGGGCATAGCCTCTGCTGTGGAGCATCTGGCCCCTGACCTGTGATGGTTCAGATCCACAGTATGCTCCCAAGCCTCATGTCAGAGGTGGGGCTTTTTCATGGCACTCACACCGGGGCACTAGCCCACTGTTCTCCTCCGTGGATCCATGTGGGGGAGTCCAGGGCTGACTGTGCTGCAGGCAGTCCTGGCTGGAGGCGGTCACTGGGGTGTGAGCTAGGCTGTGAGCTTGTGTCTGCTCCTCCTCCCCTTTCAGCTTCCTGGCCCCCATGAGGTGAGCAGCTTCCTCTGCCAGACCCCTCTGCATCCTGCCTCTTCCCTGGAGCTTCAGACCATGGACTGAACCCCGAGCCCGGTGAGCCTCTTCCAGGCTGAGAATGTCAGGTGTCAGCAATACCACAGAGAGAAGGGAACAGAGGGCAGAGGGCTGAGCTCAGCTGTCTTCACCTGCCTTTGACTGAAGAGGGCTCTGCGGTTCTGGGGTCACCGAGGGCACTGAGGTTCTGATGAAACCTCTAGGTGAATTAATTTCCTTAACATTAAAAGAAAAGACCAAGAGAAACAAACATACTGGAAGAGAGCACAATTCCAGGGGTTTGAGGCCTATTTGTGGATCCTGGAGTAAAAATTCCTGACCTTATCTGAATTATTTGGGAAAAAGTTTTTCTTTTAATTCAAATCCTTCCAACATTTTCACTTTTATTTGGGAGAATCCCATTGTGTTCAAATGCACATGTGTATTTGTGTATGCAAGCCAATACCTAATGTTTTTGACCCAGTTATTTTTGAGTAACCAGGAATTTTTAATATAATCCATGTATATAAGTAGCAAACTTAAAAATGTTTTACTATAATATTAAAAAAGAAGGGTCCCAAAGAGGGGTGTGGCCACAGGAGGCATTGCTTGGATTTGCTTCATCTTGCAGCAGCTGATCCACTAAATACTCCCACACCGACTGATCAGGGGCTCAGCCTCACAAAGAAGAAGCAAGCAGCTCTGCGGGCAGCAGGACCTCAGAGAATGCCATTTTCATTGAAAACTGCTGTTCATGATGCCTAATTTAAAAAATGATACATCCCCATTGTTGAAACTGAAAAAATCGAATTGATTCTAAAGGTCTTTGAAAGCTCACTTCTCAGGGTCCCTGTGTTGTTTCTTGTGGCGTTTTGCATGAGCTTACATTGCTGTCACTTCATGCCCCTCCTGTGACAGCGTGTGTGGGCGCTGGGCGTGAGCAGTGTGGTTGGCAACAGCTGAAGGCCGTTTCCAAGGCGGGCAGAGGTTTGGACTTCCCAGCCTGAGGACGGTGACTCTTGGAGCTGGTGAGATGCACACGGGCCTCGTCGTCCCATGTGCTGCACTGTTACTTTGTGCCCTACTAATACCCACAAATACTAAGCAACCAAAAGCAACTTAAAGTGACTTAAAATATACCTTTATGTCATTGCTTTATGCATCCATTCAGCGTGTTTTCATATCAAGTAACATGAAACAGCAGTTCTCCACGTACACTCATAGCTGGGTGCTGGTCATTATTTTGTTCTTTGATTCATGACCAGAACAGATTTTCCCCACAAAACAGAATGTACTGTAATAAAAACAACTTAGCCTTTTTGTCACCCACGATGATCATGTGCAGTGCACAAGAATCCTTGGTGTATGGAGGAATGTGGGACTCCACCTCTCAGGACCCCGAGCCTGGTGTGGCCTCTGTCAGCACACAGAGGGGCCTGGTGACATCTGGGGCTGGGAAGGGAACATGTTTCTCCTTGGAATGAAATGATGGCTTTGACCAGTTATAAAGCCAACTAGCTCCAAGATAAAACTGTAGGAGGAGAAGATATAACCAACTTTTCAAATATTATTTTCCATCATTATACTTAAACAAAGTCATGCTGTGATATAGTTAACTGTATGTTAATTTTTTCTATTTGTATCTTTTCATTTAAGATCAAATGATTGAATTTTTAGTTGATAGCTGATAAAAACTGAGATTATTAAGAGCTGAAATACAGCAAATTCTTATTAATTTAGTCTATTAACAAAACATTTGAGGTCATTTGAAAAGGAAAAGCACTATTTATGCAATTTAGAGATGAAGCATTTTCGCCAGTAAGTTAAGTGCAAATAGGATTGTACAAGGATTTCATCATCCCAGAAGAAGGCGTTTTTGGCCATGCTGGCAGAGTCTGTTTGTGGTGTTAACTGTGAGTGATGTGTTTGTGCTGTAGATCCAGGGGTGCTCTGGTGGACTACACTTTACCATCCTACTCCATCACACCACCCACCCTGCTTTTCAGGTCACGGGACTTACACTTCACTGTGTGGAAAGAAACCACCACAGCCCTGCTAGTCCAAGTGAGAGTGCAAATCTGTGTTCTGTATGTACTGGATTATGGAGTTTAATATTAGACCTAATGCCAAAATGAACACATATGGCAAACATAATCAGATGAAGTATTAAAACCAAAGTCAGCATTAACACGGTGATTTGTCATCATGTGGAAACCAAAAATCAATCACCATTCCTAGCCTAATTAAATAAAAAACAAAACTACCTTGGCTGTATTTACCTATATGGGTGAAGGAAGCAAGAACAAGCTAAGCAAGTATAGCTCCGACCCTGCAGTTTCCTCCCAGAATCCTCGGTAAGGCCCTGGGAAGGAGTTCAGATCGCATCTCTTCCATGTGCATTATGTAACCAATTGTAAAAATACAGGGATCATTGGAGGTTCTAACCCACAGGAAATACAAGTTGAAAAGCTAAGCAAATTAAAAATAGTAAGGGAACAAAGGTAAGTATTTACAAAATAGTATAATTATCCACAAATGAAAGCTTAAAAGAATGTAAAGAAAAAGTATTATGACAAATGATAGTGAGTTAGCTGCTTTAGTGATAAAATGTAACATATAGAAAGGATTTGAAAAAGGATTTATTTTTTCCCCAGATTTATTGCCATATAATTGACAAAAATGTATATACATTCTATTATATGTAATGTCTTTGGAGCCACCTCTTCCTTTTTCCCTCTTTCCCTCCCTCCCTCCTTTTCTTCCTTCTCTCTTTTTAGTGCTGGGGTCCAATTCAGGGTTTTACACATCAGACAGATTCTTAAGCCCTGAGCTGACTTCAGCTCCAAATGGGAGAGGTAGATGAATGTCTACAGTGTGAAATGCTCACCGCTATCACTCTAATTAACAAACCCATCACATACATCTACCTGATTCTGTGAGTGTGGTGAGAACATCCAAAGCCTGCTCTCTGAGAAAATCACAAGTGTAGACGCAGCATTATTAGCTGTCGTCACCGGGTTGCACCTTAGCTTCACAGGGATTCACTCTGTGTCACCCGAACTTTGTGACCACTGAGTACCATCACCACGTGTTCTCTCCTCTCGGTCCCAAGCACCATTCTGCTCTGCGTGCCTAGTGGTTAAACAGTGTCTTTCGTGTTAGATCCCTCAGATGAGTAGGATGGTGCAGTATGTGTCCTGCTGTGCCTGGGCTGTTTCACTTAGCAAAATCCCCACAGGTTAACTTCTGTGGCCCACATGGTTGGACACTCTCCTTAGACTGAAAAATGTACTCTGGTGTGCGTGTGCGTGTGTGCGTGTGTGTGTGGGTGTGTGCATGCATTTGCGTGTGCAGGGGATGGAGCAATGTAACATAGTAATGCTGTGTCCAGTCGCTTGTCCATGATGCCTAGTTTGACTGCACATTTTGACTATTACGAGTAATACTGCAATGAGTATGCGGTGCAGCTAGCTTGTCGCACACTGATTTCACTTCCTTGAACGTATACAGAAAACTGGGACCACCGGGCCCATGCAAGTGACATTTTTAATTGGGGGGGGGGCATCTCAATGCTGTTTTCCGTAACTGTTAAACTAATCTATGCTTCCGTCAGCAGCGTACGATAGTTCCAATTCCTTCAAGTGTCAGCCGACACTTCCTCTCAACTCTTCCCTGGTGGTCGTCATCCCGGCGGGTGTGAGATGGCTCCTCAGTGTGGTTATCTTCACTTCTCTGGTGATGGATGGAGCGCTTTTACGTGTATCTCTTGGCCATTTGTTTCTCTTCTTTGCGTGAGCATCAGGTCCTTTTCCTATTTTAAACTCGGGCCCTTTTCGTCCTGCTTGCACACTGAGTTATGCAGAGATTGTGATTATGACCTCTCTATCAGATGCGCGGCTCATTGGGGTTCTCTCCCATTCTGTAGGTGGCTCCTCGCCCTGCTGATTTTCTCGTGTGCTTTTTGGTTTGATGTAATTCGCCATGATTATTGCTGCTTTTCTTGTTTGTGCATCTAGGGTGGCATCAAAAAATTCTTGCTCAGACCAGTATCCTGATGCTCCCCTGCTTTCACCCAGTCGTTTTTAGCTTTGTGCCTTATGCTTACATTCTTAACCCAGTTTTATTTGCCTTTTCTTGTAGATTGAGATGCAGGTTTAGTTTTACCGTTTTGTGTGTAGACCTCCAGCGTCACTTACGGAAGCACTTTTTCCTGGGCTCCTTATCCTGTTTCAGTGATGGATAAGCCTGCTTGCATGCAAGTATCACAATGTTTTGTTGCCCATCGCTTTGTAGCATTAATAGAAACCAGGTAGCAAGATGCTTAGCTCCTTTTGCTCAAGAGTGCTGTGCTTATGCTGGGTCTATAGTGATTCTAAGTGAACTTTATGATGCTTTTTCTATTTCAGAGAAAAATGTCCTTGTAAGTTTGAATCTACGAGTTACCTTAGAAAGGATGGGCCTTTTGACAATATTAATTCTTCCAATATATGCACACAGAATACCTTCATTTATTTGTGTCTTTGTTAATTCTTCAATCAATATTATACAGATTTCCATGTATAGATTTTCATCTCCTTAGTGAAATTGATTCCTAAGTAATTGATTTTTTGATGATAATATAAATGTAGCTGGTTTCTTCTTCAGATAATTTGTTAACATATAGAAATGTTATTGACTTTTGCAGGTTGATTTTGTATTATACAATTTTACTGAATTTATTATTTTTAACAGTTTTTGGTGGGGTCTTTAGAATTCTCCATATATACACATAAAATTCTGTCAGTTGCAAACAGATGCATCTCATCTTTCTTTTTTTTTTCAAGTTTGGCTAACTTTTATTTCTTTGTCATGCTTAACTGTGCTCTCTAGAATCTCTATAGGAGAAAGTGGCCAGAATGGGCATCCTTGTATTGTTTTCTGATTTTGGGAAATGTTCTCAGTTTTTCCCCATGGAGAATGCTGTGAGCGGTGGGTTGGTCATTGTGAGGCTGTGTCTAGATATCCTTGCAAAGCCTCATGTGGTCACTGGTGGGGCTTTACCAGAGGTGGCTGGATCTAGAGTGTATGATTGATTCATGGTGCAATGGAGAGATTAAGGTGCTAGGACTAAGGTGTGAGTGCCGTCACCCGAAAGGCGGGTAGCATAGGTGCAATGTAAGTGACAGACGGGGGCTTGTGGTTAGTCACTTGCTCGCTTTTGTTGTCTTCTGCTTACCATGAACTGTTTCTCCCCTGCAATCTCCTCTTCCATACCCCCTGGCTTGGAGACAGCTGATTATGGACTGAAACCTCTCCAAGCTGTGAGCCAGTAAACCTGTCCTCCTTTAACTTTGGGTGTCGGGTATTTTGTCTCAGCAATGAGAGATAGTAGCTCAGGTAGTCAAACATGGCCTGTGTCCAATTCAGGTGCATTTTTTCTATACCTAATTTGTTGAGAGATTTTGCCGCAATAGCTGCAGATTTTATCTAATACAGTTTCTCTGCATCTGTTGAGATGGCCGTTGATCTTCATCTTTTATCCTCTCAGTATGGTGGATCATGGGTACTGATTTGCACATGTTGAACCATCCATGCGTTTCATGGATGAACCCAACTGGTCATGGTGAGTGGTGCTTCCCGTGCTCTTTCGTTCAGTTCACTGTATTTTTTGAGCATCTCTGCATCCATGTTAAGGAAAGATATTTCCTTGTGATACTCTTGTCTTGTAATATCTTTTTCTGGCCTTATGTTAGGGTAGCACTGTCCATCTAGAATGTATGTAGGGCTTTTCCTTCATTCTCAATGCTTTGAAGAGTTTAAGAAGAATCAATATTAATTTTTCTGTAGGTATTTAGCGGAATTTACCAGTGAGGCCATTAGGTCCTGAATTCTTCTTTGTTGAGAAGTTTTCCATTACTAGTCATTCATTATTGATTGATTTAGATTTTCTATTTCTTCATGATTCCGTGCTGCTATATCTGTGTTGGAATTTATCTATTGCTTCTAGGTTATTAAGTTTGTTGGTGTGTAGTTGCTAATAGTGGTGTCATTACCCTCTGGACTTGTGTATTATCTGTGGCAATGTTTCCTCCTTCGTTTATAATTGTATCTGGGTCTTTTTCTTTCTTAGTCAGGCTAAAGTATTTGCTTTTTATTTAAAATCAATTTTATTTATCTTTGAAAAATTCTCCTAAAATCATTGATCTCTTTTTAGTAGTCTGCCTTTGATTTCTTTATATGCTAATCTTTATATTTACATTTTTTCTGACTTTGGGCTTAGTTTGTCCTTTATTTTCTAGTTAAGTTACTTGAAATCTTTCTCTTAATCTAGGCATTTACTGCTATATGGTTCTCTCTTAGAACTGCTTCTGTTGTATTTCATGTGTTAGTATGCTGTATTTCCACAGTCCTTTGGGTAAGGATTTTAAAATATTGATTTCCCATTTGATTTCTCCTTTTATATTTTGGTTTACTGTTGTTTCACTTCTACCAATTTGTGAATTTCACAGTTTCCCCACTATCAGTTTCTAATTTAATAGTGATCAGCGCTTGATCTAATTTCACTTTTCCTACATGCTAGGATTTCTTTCTGGATGCAGTGTTCTGTGTTACTCATGAGGTCCACTTGGTCTGCTGTGTGGTTCAAATCTGCGTTTCCCTATGACTTTAGGTGGCCTGACTAGTGCGGGGCGTGGGCACAGTGGTGCCTGCTTCTGCTGTGCCCTGTCTAGTTCTCCCTCTGCTCTGTCATATCTGTCTGTCTGTCTGTCTGTCTGTCTGTCTGTGTATCTATCTATGTATCTTTCTCTCTCCTCTCTCTCTCTCTCTGTTTAAAAGTAGTACTACTTTAAAGGTAGCAAGAATGCTAGAGGGTAATAACAGTAGTAAGATTGTCCAGAGGGTAATAGTACCACTATTAGCAACATATATATATATATATATATATATATATATATGTATATATATATATATATATATATATATCTTTCCCTAAGTGCTATAGGCATCTTTTCTTTTTTCCATTCTTTTTTCTTTATGTCTCCCAGATTGCATAATTTTCAGTGATCTTTGTGCTTTGAGCTTATTGGGTTTTTTCTTCTGTTTGATGGAGACTATTATTGAAATTCCTTATAAAATCTTTCAGTTCAATCATTTTGGTTTTCGTATCCAGAATTTGGATTTTCTAATTTATAGCTCCGTGTTGAACCTTTGTTTTGTTTCTGTATTGTTTTCTTTATTTTTATCATTGTATAAATGATGACATCATAGTTAAGGTGATTAAGTGAAGCCTCAGATTGGGAAATTTTAAGTCAAGGTTTTTGATGGAGTGCTTGCAGCCACATATAAACAAACTTCAAAACATAATAAAAGGTTCAGTTTTTCAAATGGGTAGACACTTCCCCAAAGATAAACACAATGCCATTTAACATAAAGCCTGCACAATATCATCATTTATCAGATAAATGCAAACTGAACAATGAACAACCTATTAGAGTATTTACAACATATAAAAGTGATGAGAAAATCAAATGTTAGGCAGGATGATAAGCGCTGAAACACTCGTTTGTTGGCTGTAGAACCAGAAGTGGCGTGGATTTTGGAAAATAGTTTGGTAATTTCTTAAGTGAAACATAGGTTTTCCATAGGGCCCAGCGCCCAGGGCCACCAGGAACTTGGTGACCAACTTTTGACCAGAAAGTACTTAGAGGTAGGACCAGAGCTAGTACTAAAAGAGGTGGAACAACTTGTCTTGAGGTTGATACCTGATCACCGGACTTCCTAGCTCATGCCACTTCTGACAGTGTGTCAGCGCACGCACCTACTGTTATTTAGGCCTTCTTTGATTCACAGATGAAAGTTAAATAGTAACATACAAATCTTACTACTTTTAAAGTTGCTAAAGCCTTTTATCTTACAAGATAATGCTTAGGAAATGCTGTTATTGCCATTAACATAATTGCTGTCACCTGTATTTTCTTATTACCTGTCTGTAACTCTTCATCAGCTAAAATAGAGGAATAGAAAGAAATATTAAAAGATGTTCCAAACTGCAGTCACACACTCGCGCAGCCCACAGCAGGTCTTTCTCCTGCACGGAACTCTAGTGTTCACAAGGGCCAAAGTGCGAATCGGTGCTGGATATGAACATGGGCTAAATTTTCTTTCCTCTTTTTGAACAAAACATTTTACTTTTTTCTTTTCTGTAGTCATAACTACCCACTCAAGTTTTGGATTTAGGTATGAAAATAGTGAATTAAGTTAATAATGCATTTTGAATCATTACTTTCTTTTTTAAAAGGTAATTGTGTCATGGGCATTAATCATAATGAGACATTACAAATAATTAGGGTTTTTTTATTGTTCAAAATATTTGTTTTACTTAGCTTTGGATGGGATTGAATGAGTTCAGGATTTCAGTTTTATTTTTCCCCAGGTGTTTTTTTATTGAATTTGTTCTGAGTCAAGGTATGAGAGGTAAGAGAAGGACATCACACTGACTTGTGGACGTGTAAAGTGTGATACACTGTGATGTCCATTTTTCTATCCTTGCTATTTAAATATAATGCAGCCCATTACTGTAACTTAAATATTAATATTTCATTCATTTATATTTGTCTACATATGAAAAGTGTTTTTTTGTCTTAGCATTTCTCTTATTAGTTATAAAGCTATTTAAACCATGTTTAGTAGATTTTCCAATTTGAAATTTCACTTTATACTTTCAGTAAGTTCTGACAAAAGCATTTATGATATCATGCTTATGATTTAAATGTAAATATCTATTAAACTCAGTTATTATTTTTCAGAATTT
Organism: Dinomys branickii; assembly: GCA_004027595.1. Taxonomy (NCBI): domain Eukaryota; kingdom Metazoa; phylum Chordata; class Mammalia; order Rodentia; family Dinomyidae; genus Dinomys; species Dinomys branickii. Next base: position 56,585 of record PVLD010004050.1, read on the forward strand.
CTGGTCCAGTCTACCAGATTAGAATAAACTCTCAAACCACTATAATTTGGTTTAAAATTTCTAATGAGATTTCTAGAAGCATTATATAATTTGTAGAACAATGTGCAACAATTAAAATGTAGATAATTAATGAAAATAGAGACCTGACCAAGAATTAAGGATTCCATTAGTGTGTCTGGCGCATTATAAACCAGCAACTAAAGAAAACGATGAAAATGCCAACTGCAGTATTGATCTTCCTAATTCACTTCGGCCTCTCCACAAATGGTTTTCTTAAACATATAAATTAAGTGCATTAGAAAGAAGAAGCAATCCTTGGTTGACTAAATAGGATTAGAAAGAGTTTCACAATTATTATTTTCTTCCAGAAATGTAACAGATACCAGAAAGATTCATCTGCAGTGACCAAACTCCAATACAGTTAAATGATTCACTAGCCTCAATAGTTAATTTCCATGAATTAAACAATCACTCAATTTTATGGCAATTGATAAAGGTCCCTCAATTTTCAGAACTCTTTTAGAGTCAATATGCTCAATTGGATGTCTTCAAATTGTTACTCCAATTAAATTAAATCAATTAAGTCTACTAAATTTGTTAGAAGAAAACATTTCCTACATAAAATGTGAAGTTGCCAAATACTAGGATTTTACATATTATAGTAGATACTAAAAGACTACAGTAATCCTTCTCAACATTTTAAAGTGATACGTTTTGTTTCATTTAGTAGTTAAAAATTCAAATAATTCCCTAGTTGTTATCCTTAATACTAGTAGAGAAAACATAAAGAACTATAATATTTATGTTCTTCTGTAGTTCAGCCAACTGTGTCTTTCCTCCATTGGGAAAGAGGAAGAAATAGACAGAAGAGGGTAGACAATTTTTAGAAAAAGTTAGAAATTTGAAAAAAACAAGGAAAGAGATGGAAGGAACTTTTGATGGTTTCCAAATTAGTCAGAGGGAGGAGGATGATTTTAAAGAGAGAAAGAAAAAGGTGCCGCACATTCTTATACTGGATAGTCCGATCTTCCTCCCCAGGTGCCAACCACTGGTATGGGTGCACGCACACACACACACACGCACGCATGCAGACACACACACAGTTTGAGCCTTCTTTTGCATGATTTTACATGTAAAATAGAATTCTTTTAATTTGTTTTATTTTAAAGAGAATAAAAAATTACAAAATAATAACAACAGAGACAAAAGAAAAACAAAGTTAAAACAATAAAAATAATACAGGGTCTCAAAACAAAATGATAGGAATTAACAGTGGTTGTTATATTGCATAGTGGTATCTTCAGGGAAGTTACTTAAACTACAAAATATAAGAGTGATCAAACCATTAAAGAGGATAAAATATAATTAAAAAATCAGAAATGATACAGAGTTTCACTAGACAAGAAGGTAGGAATTCACCAGTGGTGGTTATGTTTGCATATTGTTGTCTTCAAATTAGATGTTGGATTACCAGATATAAGCATGCAAAATTGGTCAACAAAATTTAAGCATTAAATGCTCCTTTCAGGGGGCTGGGGATATAGCTCAGTGGAATAAGCACTTGCCTAGCAAGCACAGGGTCCTGAGTTCGATCCCCAGTACTGCAAAACAAACAAACAAACAAACAAAAATGTTCCTTTCAATAGTAATTAGTTTTTTTTTTTTGGTGGTACTGGGGATCGAACTCAGGACCCTGCGCTTGCTAGGCAGGCGCTTATTCCGCTGAGCTATACCCCCAGCCCCATAAATGTTCCTTTCAATAAACCACTAGACAGCAGTGGTACAATTATCCCAGCTATCCTTCTCCCCCGCCCTCTCTCTCTACTTTTCCCAATCCTTGTTCCTTTTTCTCCTTTCCCACATCCCAGTTGTTCCTACCTTTGAGCAATTTCTTTCCTTTTCATAATATCTATTGTATATTTTGGGTTTCATTTCCTCTTTCAGGTTCTTACACTAGGGAGATAATATCAGGCTTACACATGTGGGTCCCCTTTATTTCACTTAGAAGCATAGTCTCTAGTTGCATCAATTTACCTATATAAGACTTGAGTTTATCTTTCTCTATAGCTGAGTAAGACTCCATTGTATAGAGACACCACATCTTCTTTATCCATTCCTCAAATCATTTGGGTTGTTTCCAAGATGTAGCTATGACAAGTTGTGCTGCTATAAACATGGGTACACGTGTATCCCGGTGGTATGATGTTTTTAGTTCTTCTGGGAAAGTACTCACAAGGGGAAGAGCTGGTTTGAATAGGACCTCTAATCCTAGTTTTGTGAGGAACCGCCAAGATGATTTCCATAGTGGTTGTACCAGTTTACATTCCCACCAACAGCGGAGAAGGGTTCCTTTTGCCCCACAGCCTCTCCAGCATTTGTTATTGGTTCATTTCTTAATAATAGCCATTCTTTCTGGGGTGAGATGAAATTTCAGGGTTTTTTAATTTGCATTTTTTTGAATGACCAGTGATGTTGAGCATTTTTTCATATGTTTATTTGCCATCTGTATTTCATCTGAGAATTGTGTATTAATCTCAGGTGCCCATTTTGGGATAGGGTCTTTGAATTTTGGGAGTCTGATTTTTTAAAAAATTCTTTATATATTCTAGAATGAAGTCCTTTGTCTGAAGGACAGTTGGCTAAAATTTTTCCCAGTTCATGAGTTTTCTTTTTACTCCGTTGGTGATTTATTTTGATGTGCAAAAACTTTTCAATGAGATACTACTTATGATTTTTTGAAGTATTTCCCATGCAATTTGGGTTTTATTCATGAACTCTGCTTACTCCTAAGTATTCAAGATTTCTACCTACTTTTCATCCCAGAATATTTAGTGTTTGTGATTTAATATTTAGATCTTTGATCCCTTTTGACTTGTACATACTGATAGACATGGGTCTAGTTTTAGTCTTTGGCATGTGGAGAGCCAGTTTTTCCAGCATCATTTATTAGAGAGGCCATCTTTCTTCCAGCGGCCATTTTGTCAAAGATAAGGTAGCTGAGTGTGTTTGTAGTTGTGTCTGTGACTTCTAACCTGTTCCATTGATCTCTGCATCTGTTTTTTGCTAGTACGATGCTGATTTTCTCATAGTAGCTTTGTAGTATAATTTCAACTCAGGGATTGTGATGCCTTCTGCCTTTCCTTTATTGCCCAGGATTGCTTTGGGTATTCTATGCCTCTTCTGTTTCCAGACGGATTTTAGGAATGTTTTCTCTAGATCTTTGAGGTGTACAAATGGTATTTTAATTGTAATTGAATTGAATCTGTACAAAAATTTTAGGAGTATGGCCATTTTCACAATGTTGCTGCTTCCTATCCATGAGGAAGGAATATCTTTCCACTTTATGAAATTCTCTTCAATCTCTCTTTTCAGAGTACTATAACTTTCATTGTATAGCTCTTTTATTTCCTTTGTTAGATTGATTCCTAAGTATTTCATTTCTTTAGATGCTATTATGAAAGATGTACCTTCCCTAATTTCTTTCTTAGTGTGTTTGTTGTTTGGAATGTACATGAATGCTATAGATTTTTGAGTGTTGACTTTGTATCTAGCTATGCTACTGAATTTAGTTATTAAATCTATAAGCCTTTTGGTGGAGTTTTTGGGGTCTTCTATGTAGAGTATCATGTCATCTGTGAGAAATTATAATTTAATTTTCTCCTTTTCAACCCTTATTCTTTATTTCTCTCTCTTGTGTAATTGCTCTGGCTAGTGTTTCCAGAGCTCTATTGAACAGAAGGGGTGATAGTGGACATCCTTGTCTTGTTCCTGATTTTAAAGTGAGAGCTTTCAGTTTTTGCCCACTTACTATGATGTTGGCAAAGATGATCTATTTCTATTTTCTTTAAAGTGACTTCTTTTTGTGATACCAGGGATTGAACTCAGGACCTTGTGCTTGCCAAGCAGGCACTTATTCCACTGAGCTATATCCCCAGCCTTTTTTGTCTTTGTTTTTTGTTGTTTTTGGTGATACCACGGATTGAATTCAGGACCTTGAGCTTGCCAGGCAGGCACTTGTGCCACTGAGCTACCTCCCTGGCCCATTATTTCTATTTTCTGTGGGGGTTTTATCATGAATGAGTGTTGGACTTTATCAAAAACTTTTTCTTCACCTATTGAGATGATCATGTGATTTTTGTCTTTGCCTCTATTGATATGATGTATTACATTAATTGATTTGTGTATATTGAACCATCCCTGAATTCCTGGGATGAATCCCACTTGGTCATGATGTATCATCTTGATGATTTAATGCATTCTGTTTGCTAGTATTTTACTGAGAAATTTTGCACCTACATTCATTAGGGAGATTTTCTTGTAATTCTCTATTTTGGTTGGGTTTTTCTCCGGCTTTGGTATCAGGGTAATACTTGCCTCCAGGAATGAGTTTGGGAGAACTCCTTTCCTTTCGATTTTATTAAAGCGTTTGAGAAGAATTGGCATTAAATGTTCTGTAAATTTCTTTTACACATCTGCTGTGAATCCATCAAGACCTGGGCTTTTCTTTGTTGGTAAGTTTTTTAGTACATTTTCAATTTTGTTGGCAGATACTGAGTTATTCAGGATTTTTAAATATTCTTCATTCAGTTTGGTAATTCATATGTATCTAGGAATCTGTCCATTTCCTATGTGTTTTCCATCTAGTGAAAGTAAAGGTTTTCAAAGTAGATACTGATGATCTTCTGAATTTCTACAGGATCTGCAGTGGTTTCATCCTTTTCATTCCTTATTGCATGAATTTGAGTTTTTTCTTTACTTTTTTGATAAGGTTGGTTAGTGATTTATCAGTTTTATTTATTCTTTCAAAGAACAAACTCTTTGATTTATTATTTCTTGGTATTGCTTTCTTAGTCCCACTGCATTAATTTCTGGTCTGATCTTTACAATATTTTGCCTTCTTGAGTCTTTGGGCTTGGCTTGTTCTTCTTTTTCTAGAAGCTTGAGGTACAGTATAAGATTGTTCATTTGTGCTTGTTCTGTTTTCCTGATGTGGGAATACACCACTCTAAATTTCCCTCTGAGGACTGCTTTCACTGCATCCCACAGGTTTGTATAAGTTGTATCTACAGCTTTGTTTGACTGTAAATATTTTTTAATTTCTTTAATTTCATCTGTGACCAATTGGTTGTTCAGGAGGGTGTTATTTATGTTTCATATGTTTATGAAGTTTTTGTGATATTTCTAATTTCATTGCACTATGGTCTAATAGTATGCCTGGGATGATTTTTATTCCTTTGCATTTGCTTAAACATATTTTATGTGCTAGTGTATGGTCTATCTTAGAGAACATCCTTTGTGCAGCTGAGAATATGTAGCCTGATGTTATTGGGTGGAGCACTTGTAAAGTTCTAAGTGCATGTTTTTACAAGTTTGGTTTAGTCCTATTATTTCTTTGCTGATTTTTTGCCTAGTTGATCTGTCTTTTTTTGGTAGCCAATGATTAGTCTTTTTGGGGGTTTTTTAAAATTTATTTTAAAAATAGAAGAAGGAGAACATATTAACACACAGACACTAATTTACAAAATAGCATAAGAACAAAAGAAGCAATACAGATTTACAGACAAAGTGGTAGGAACTTATCAATGGTTGTTGTGTTCCATGTTGATATCTTCAAAGTGATTTCTCAGGAAAACAAACAGAGACATGCAGGATTGATCAACTAATGAATCATTAACTATTCCTTCCAGTAAAGTGATAGAAGTCAGTAGTACAACTATGTTAGCTATCCTGTATATACACACATACATAATTACCCCTTTTTTCTTTTCTCTTTTCCCTCACCCCAGTTCCTCTTTACTTTTGAGCATGCTCCTTTCATTTCACAATGTCTGTCATACCTACTAAGTTTTATTCACTCTTTCAGGTTCTTATACTAGTGAGGCAATACGTTGCTTACACATGGAGGTCTTGTTTACTTATGAACATGGTCTCCAGTTGGGACCATTTACCTGTAAAAGCCTAGAGTTTATTTTTGTTATAGCTGAGTAGTATTCCGTTCTATAAAAATACCACAATTTTTTATTCATTCCTCAGTGGATGGGCATTTGGGTTGCTTCCACAGTTTAGCAATTACAAATTGTGCCTCCACAAACATGGGTCCACATATGTCGCTGTGATACGATATTTTCAGATCTTCTGGGAAAATACCCAGAAGGTGAATGGCTGGGTTGAATGGGACCTCCAGAACTAGTTTGCTGAGGAATCACCAAAATGATTTCCAAGGTGGTATCACCAATCTGCATTCCCATCAGCAGTAGACAAGAGTTCCTATTTCTCCACAGTCTCACCAGCATTTGTTATTGGTTGATTTCTTAATGATAGCCATTCTTACTGGGGTGAGATGAAATCTCAATATTGTTTTAATCCGCATTTCTCAAATGACTAATGTTGATCATTAGTCGATTATTTGTATTTATTTGTCATTTGTATTTTGTTATCTGAGAAGTGTGTGTTCATCTCAGTTGACCATTTTTGGATTGGGTCTTCGAAATTGGAGAAGAAGCTGATGTTTTTTAATACTTTGTATGTTCTAGATAGAAGACCTTTATCCAAGGGCCAGTCAGCTAAATTTTTTTCCCAATTTGTGGGTTTTCTTTTTACTCTGCTGGTGATTTATTTAGATGTACAGAAACTTTTCAGTAGGATGAGATCCCAGTTGTTGATTCTTTGAAGTATTTCCCTTGCAGTTTGGTTTCTGTTCATGAACTCTCTGCCTACTCCTATGTCTTCAAATTTTTTACCTACTTTGTCTTCCAATAGATTTAGTGTTTCTGTTTTAATACTGAGATCTGTGATTCATTTTGATTTTAGTTTGGTGGATGGTGATAGACTTGGGTCTGTTTTCAGTCTTTGGCAGGTGGCACACCAATTTTTCCAGCACCATTTATTAAAGAGGGTATCTTTCTTCCAGTGAGTTTGTTTGGCACCTTTGTCAAAGATTAGATGGCTCAGTGTGTTTGTTGTTTGGCTGCAACTCGCAGTCTGTTCCATTGATCCTCACGTCTGCTTTTCAGCCAGTACCAGGTTGATTTTATTGCAGTAGCTTTATAGTATAATTTCAGGTCAGGGATTTTGATTCCTCCTGACTTGTCTTTGTTGCCCAGAATTGCTTTTGCTATTATGGGTCTCTTCTGGTTCCAGATGAATTTAAGGAATATCTTCTCTAGGTCTGTGAGATATACTAATGGTAGTTTAATGAGAATTGCATTGAATCTGTAGAAGAATTTTGATAGTATGGCCATTTTCACAATGTTGGTTCTTCCTATCCATGAGCAAGGAATGTTTTTCCATTTATTGAAATTCTTTTCCATCTCTTTTTTTTAGAGTAATGTAGTTTTCACTGAATAGATCTTTTACTTCTTTTGTTAGATTGATTCCTAAATATTTCAATTTCTTGGATGCTGTTGTGAAAGGTATGGTTTCCTTAATTTCTCTCTCAGTCCGTTTGTTATTTGTGTATAGGAATGCTGTTGATTTTTGGGTATTGACTTTGTATCCAGCTACTCTGCTGAATTTGTCAATGAATTCAAGGAGTCTTCTGGTGGAGTTTTTTGGGTTTTCCATGTACAGTATCATGTCATCTGCAAATAGTTATAATTTCAGTTCTTCCATTCCTATCCTTATTCCTTTTATTTCTTTGTCATGTCTAATTGCTCTGGCTTATGCTTCTAGAACTATGTTGAATGGGAGTAATGACAGTGGACATGCTTGTCTTGTTCCTGATTTTAAAGTAAAAGCTTAGAGTTTTGTCAATTTAGTATGATGTTGGCTGTTGGTTTCTCATAGATGGCTTTGATCAGATTGAGGTAAAGACCGTCTATTCCTATTTTCTGTAAGGTTTTTATCACGAATGCATGTTGGACTTTGTCAAAAGCTTTTTCTGCATCTATTGAGATGATCATGTGCTTTTTGTTTTTGATTCTACTGACATGGTGTATATAATTAATTGATTTGTGAATATTGAGCCATCCCTGCATTCCTGGTATAAGTCTTACTTGGTCATGGTGTATGACTTTCTTGGTGATTTGCTGCATTGTATTTGCTAGTATTTTATTGAGTATCTTTGCATCTATGTTCATTAGGAGATTGGTCTGTAGTTCTGTTTCTTGGTTGGGTCTTTTTCTGCTTTTGATATCAGTATGATACTTGCCTCCAAAAATGAGTTAGGGAGAATTGCATCCTTTTCAATTTCATTGAAGAATTTGAGGAGTGTTGGTGTTAAATCTTCTCTGAATTTCTTGTAAAATTCTGCCGTGAGCCCATCAGGGCCAGGGATTTTCTTTGTCACTGAGTTTTTAATCACATTTTCAAATTGATATTGGGTTGTTCAGGACTTTTCTATCTTCTTGACTTAACCTTGGTAGTACATACCTATGTAGGAATCTGTCCATTTCTTGAGTTTTCTATCCTATGAGAGTAAAGATTTTCAAAGTAAGAATTAATGATCTTCTGAATTTCTATAGAATCTGTAGGAATTTCACCCCTTTCATTCCTTATTGCATGAATTCGAGTTATTTCCTTTTTATTTTCATAAGATTGGCTAGGAGTTGATCAGTTTTATTTATTCTTTCAAAGCACTGACTCTTTGATTCATTTATTCCTTGTAGGGTTTTCTTCATTTCAGTTGCATTAATTTCTGGCCTGATCTTTATAATTTCTTCCTTCTTTGGGCTTTGAGCTTGACTTCTTCTTTTTCTAAAAGTTTGAGGTGCAGCATTAGACTTTATTTGCTCTCTCTCTGTTTTCTTTATGTGTGAGTTCATTGCTATAAATTTCCCTCTGAGGACTGCTTTCATTGCATCCCACAGATTCTCATAGGTTGTATCTACATTTTTGTTTGTTTGTAGGTATTTTAAAATTTCCGGGACCGGGGATCAAACTCAGGGCCTTAGTGCTTAGCGGCAAGCACTTACCCCACTGAGCTGTACCTCCAGCCCTTAAAATTTTTTCTTTAATTTATTCTTTGATCCATTGGTTGTTCAGGAGATTGTTATTTAATTTCCAATTGTTTATTGGATTTTTGGAGTCCCTTTTATAGTTAATTTCCAATTTCATTGTACTGTAGTCAGATATAATGCATGGGATAATTTCAATTCTTTTGCATTTAGGTAGGTACACTCTATGGGCTAGAATGTGGTCTATTTTAGAGAAAGTCCCATACACAGCTGAGAAAGGTGTTTGTTCTGATGTTGTGGGGTGGAACACTCTGTGTACATCTACCAAGTCCATTTGTTCACAGATTTGGTTCAGAGCTGTTATTTCTTTGCTGATATTTTGGTCCAGTTGACCTGTCTCTTTGTGTCAAAGAGGCATTGAGGTCCCTTATTACAATAGTGTTATTGATTATTTGGGTTTCCATATCTGTTTTGTCCTGTGTAGTTTGGTGCGTTATTTAGTGCATACATGTTTACAGTTATTGTCTCTTCCTCTTGTAGTTTCCCCCCAACAGGTACGTAGTGGCCTTCTTTATCTCTTTTGTTTGTTCTTTGGTTTGAGGTTTACATTGTCTGCAAACATAACAGCTGCACCAATTTCTGGGTTTCTGTTCCTTGGAGAATTGTTGTCCATCCTTTGACTTTCAGTCTGTCAATTTCCTTTTGAGTAAAATGTGTTTCCTGTATACAGAATATGGTGGGATTTTGTTTCTTAATCCACTCTGCCTGTCTGTTTGTTTTGACTGATGAATTGAGCCCATTTACATTTACAGTTATAACTGATATGCGTTGGCCCATCATTGTCATGTTATTTACTTGCTGTTGGTTTCTTACTTTTTCTATCTGTTTAAGTGCTTGCTCTGCTTCAGGGTTCCTTTCTGTTGTTGTTCTTGAAATTGCAGTCATTTTTTCTCTGTCTAAAATGTCTTTTATTACACCTTGTAAGGATGGTTTTCACCCATGATGTTCTTTAGTTGCTCTTTGACATGGAAATATTTTATTTCTCCATTAAACTTGAAGGATAGTTTGACAGGATACATCGATCTTGGTCAGAAGCTATTTTGTCTTAGGACTTGTAATACTTTATTCCAAGCTCTTCTCAATTGGATAGTTTGTGTTGAGAAGTCTGCCATGATTCTGATGGCTTTCCTTTATAGGTGATCTGTTTCTTTTCTCTAGCAGCTTTTAATAATCTGTTGTTTTCTGGAGATCAGGGATCTTGATCACTATATGTCTAGGTGTAGTTTTATTATGGTTATGACTAGTAGGAGTTCTATATGCCTCATTTATCTGTATGTCAGTTTCTGTTTCTGTGCTTGGGAGATTTTCTGCAAATATTCTTTTTATGTCCTTTATGTCGCCTCCTGCTGTTACATTTACTCCTATTAGTCTGGCATTATTTCTCTTTGCCTCATCTTGCTACTGTTGACTTGGTTTTTCCCGGATCTGTGTTGATTTTAAGAGATCATTCCTTTCACGCTTGCTAGCTGCCATGCTGTCTTCAAGATCCGAAATGGTATCTTTGGCTTCATTCAAGCAGTTTTGCAAGCTTTCAATGGAAGTTTTAATTTCCTGGAAATCTCTTGGAGTCTGTTTCATATGATCTAATTCTTTCCTATTTTGTTCATGTAATGTTTCCCTCTGTTGCCTATGTTCATCCACTTTTTAAAATATGTATCTTCTCTAGATGTGCTGAGAAATTCTTTCATTGTTGTTGTCATTTCATTTTTTACCTGTTAGATTATTTCTGATCTGATGCCTTCTATGGCCTGATGAAGTTGTTTCTTTATGTCCATTGGAATCATTTCAGCAATTTCGGGTGTGTGTTTACCAAGTTCTCCTATGTCAATGCCTCCTGTACTTGTTCTGAGTGGGGTGGAGTTCTGAGATTGTGTTTTATTCCTTTGTCTTGTCATGTTTGATGCTGGAGGAAGAACTCTCAGTCTTTCTCTTTTCTGGCAGCTCAGCAAAGGTTGCTAGTGTCCCTAGTTTTCCTAGTGGTCAGGCTTGTGCTTCAGTGTCCGCTGAGATGTGCTGCTTTCTCTAGAGTATTCTGGCAGATGGTGAAGTGTTCCTAGTTCTCCCCGGCCCCAGATGTGAGCTGTGATGTCAGCTGATGGCAGACTGTCTGATTTAGTGTGCCCTTGCAGCTCCAGGCATGCATATGACCTAGAAACAGGTAGCATTGGTGGCACAATCACGGATCAGTGGTCCTGTATCACCAGGCAGTTTAGGGTGCATGCAGAACTCAGACGCAAGTTACAGGGTAAACAGTTTGTGGACGTCCTTATTCTCTGTCTTCAGGCAGCTCAGGGCGTGCATGGGAGCTAGATGTGACCTGCACTGGCAGTGATCATGGACAGCCTGTTTGTTTGACCTCCAGGAGCTCAGGCGCAAACCATGGTGCTAGCAGTTCATGGACCCCTGCTCTAGTACCTCTGGCAGTGCATGGCATGTACAGGGAGGGCCCAAATGCGAACCCCAGTGTTAGCAGTTCCTGGACCTTCTGAGTGAGGAACCCCTGCTTGCTCCTGATCTGTCTCTTTGTGACTATGAGTTGTCAAAATCCTCTATTAGGATTGTGTCACTGCTCCTTTGATTTTTGAGGTCTGCTAAAATTTGTCTTACATAGTTGGATGTTCCTGTATCTGGTGCATATATATTTATGATTATTACCTGTTTCTCTTGAAGTTTTCCTCCAACAGGTATATAGTGAATTTCTTTATCTCTTTTCATTGTTCTTGGTTGGAAGTTTACATTGTCTACAAATAGAATGGCTACCCCTGATTTTTTCTGTGTTCCTGTCACATGGATTATTGTTTTCCATCCTCTGACTCTCAGTCTATAAATTTCCTTTTGAAACACTTCTTGTATACAGCATATTGATAGATTTTGTTTCTTGATCCACTCTACCAGCCTCTTCTTTATTTGGTGAATTAAGACCATTTACATTAATAGTTATTACTGATATATACATTAGCTTATCTTTATCATGTTATTTGCTTGCTGCTGGTTCTCTACATTTTCCCTCTGTTTAATTGCTTGCTCTGCTTGGTGGTTCTTTTCTATTGTTCTTGAAACTGTGGTGATTTTTATCTCTTTCTAGAATATCTTTTAGTACTCTTTGTAAGTTTGATTTGGTACTCATGAATTTTTTCAGTTGTTCTTTATCATGGAAATATTTCATTTTTCCATTAATTTTGAAGGATACTTTTGTGGGATCCATAAATCTGGGTTGGAAGTAATTTTCTTATAGGACCTGAAATACTTTCTTACAAGCTCTTCTTAACTTGATAGTTTGTGTTGAGAAATCTGCTGTGGTTCTGATGGGTTTTCCTTTATATGTGACCTGTTTCTTTTCTCTAAAAGCTTTTAATAATCTGCTCTTTTGCTGAATTTCTGGGATATTGCATTTTACATTTATCTTGGTTATGGCTAATTGGAGTTCTATATGCCCCACTTATTTGTATGTTAGATTATTTTTCCATGCTTGGGAATTTTTCTGCTATTACTTCTGCAAATAGTCTTTTTATGGCAATTATGTTGACTTCTGCTGTCTCCTTGACACCTATTAATCTTACATTGTTTTTCTTTCATCATCTTGCACCTCTTGAATTGTCATTTTCTTGTTCTTTGTTATTTTAAAGGTAGCTTTCCTTTCACGATCATTAGCTGCGATTCTATCTTCAAGGTCTGAAAGTCTATCTTCAGCTTTGTTCAAGTGGTTGTGCCAGCTTTTGATGGAATTTTTAATTTCCTGGATATTTGTTTGAATCCCCTATATGCATTCTAATTCTTTCCTACATTGTTCATTCAAGGTTTCCATCATTTTTCTGTGGTCTTCTGTTGGTTTATGTCTTTAGATGTGCTGAGTAATTTTTTCATTATTATTTTCAATTGTTTTTTTACCTGAGAGATTACTTCTGACCTGATGTGTTGTATGCCTGGATGGAGTTGTTGCTTTACTTCAGTTGCTATCCTTTCAGAAATTTCAGGTGTGTGACTTCCTAGGTCTTCTGTGTCAACATCTTCTGGACTTGTTCTGGGTGGGATAGAGGTCTGCAATTGCATTTTTCTCCTTTGTTTTGTCATTGTCAGAGACCCAGAGTTTCCCTAGAGGTCAGCCTCACTCCCAGCATGATGTTGGAGTGGTGAAGGTCCCTGGTGCTCAGCGTGTCTCCCATGATGGTGTGTCGGTGTGGGGTTCTCTTGCTAATGCTCTTAAAGCTTGCCAGGGATCTGCTGGCTTCCACATCAGTGAGGGATGAGTGAGGATAGCTCACAGGGGCTGCCAAAGCAGTGTGAGGCCAAGCCTGGCTCCATGCTGGTGGGGAAGGTGGGGAGTCATGGTCATTGAGGCCCCTGAAGCTGTCTGGTGCTCAGCCTGGCTCCCAGGCTGGTGTGGGAGGAGTGATCACATAGTTCAGTATAATTTTTCAAAAAATGTATACCTATTTAACATGTCATATGGAGAGATTAAGTTTTGTCAAAATCAGATAAAACAAACAGAGAACATCATATTCTCTGCAATCACAAATGAGCTACAAAAATAATTGATTTTAATTGCAAATGGAAGCGATAGCTTTTTACTTTACATGATTTATATTGAAATTAATAATTACCATATATGTATTAATGATATCTATTCTTAAGGAATAAATGTCTTTTCAGTTGTTGTATGTATATTATTCAATTTCATTGTACTTTGATTTTTTAAAATTTTTATTTTCATTAGTATGTGTATGCAGTACATAATGATCACATTCATTGTGAGGAGTAGATACATGTACATAATATGTCTTCACTCTTTTTATGGCCTCTTCCACTTACAAGTGAGGCAGCCTACCTCATATACCTGTGGAGCATTCATACAGGATACAGAGTATCAGTCAGATTAAGAGATTTGATCTCTTCGTGACTTAGTTTTTTCACCAGTAGAATTAAAGAGTATTCTTTTGGTGTGTTTTTTGTGTTAAGTTAGACAAATCATGTGAATCTTTCTGTGTTGTAAAAGGCTGTGTGCTAGAGAGGTGTACATTGGCAGTGGCATTCACATTTCTTAGGATTTACTGACCAGTTGTGCAGCCCAGGCTCCAGATAACAGAAAGTCTAGTCCATCCTGAGCAGGCACACGTGATTCATTGGGTTTGCTGTCTTTGCTTCAGCCTTGGTTCTTCAAGGATAAGGGATTTTAATATTTTCACTGAGCATCATTTTCCTGTGTATTTCTATTTGATTTCCTGGTCTTGTAGACGACTGTAGTACAACCTTCCAAGACATAACCAAGACCACTGTCCTGGTTACTTTTTTCTCATTGCTGGGACAAAACACCCAACGCCCAAAATGAAGGAAAGAAAGGTTTATTTAGCTTACAGTTTATGGAGGTTTCAGTCCATACTTGGCTGGTTCTGAGGCAGAGTGGCACATAGCAGAGGGCAAAATGTTCAGGGCAGCAGAGCACAGCAAATACCACAAGAACCAAAAGGGAAGAATAGCAGGCAAGCAGCCTCTTTCTCTCCCTTACCTTGTAAAGAGACTACCCCAACCTAGGGGGCCTGTAGCTCTCACACAGTCTCCATGCCCTCCTCTTCCACAGGCTCAGAATGTATACCAAGTAAGCACCCTGGTTTCCTGCTGAATCACTCAGCCAAACCTCCAGACTCCGCAAGTTGACACAATGTATCAACCATAACAACCACTATGAGTAACAGCGGGCCCTCCTGCAGAGCCATAGCCAGTTTGTTCCTGAGCAGCGGTGCAACTTGAGTCCAGATGGTGTTGACAGCATTGTCTCATTGCTCCATGGCATTTGAACCCTGCTTCCTGGGCACCATCCTCTAAGTAACCCCATGGATATGATGTGGTTCACGTGTTCTGCCTCAGTTTTTCCTCAGATGTCCAGATCCCGTCAGATGTCAACCATTTGGACCAGGCATGATGCAAAATGACATCCAGGTGAGTCTGTATCGGCTCATTCTCAAACTTCAATCCCGGGAAAAAACTGGCGTCATTTTCCTCTCTTCTTCTTTTCCTCATAATTTGTATCTCTTTCTATTAGACCTCAGCATCTTAGAAGAAGTTATTTTTCTCATATTTCAACAAATCCTAAGTCCTAAACTTTGGTTGGTTTTATTAATCTAAATGAAGACTTAAGCTTGAAATTTCTATTTTTTGTCATTTATAGGAAATAAATATTAGAACCACCAATTGGTCCATAGAGATATATTTTTCTGGGCCCAGTCTTGGCTACTTTGACTTGGTCTAAATGAAAGGATCTCCAACTAATAAAATTCAAGTTTCATCTATAACATCTGAATTTTAACACTTTACTAAACCATTTTGGAGTCACAGCACACAAATATAATTCAAGGTTTTACAAATGTATGGCAGTGATGCTTTTGGATTCTTGTCATGTGTTTTGGGCAAACTAGGTAATTTTTATCCCAATATTAGTAATCCATTGTAACATAGGAAACATGGTGTGATGTGCCTGCACTGCTAGGAGACAGTGGGCGCCCCTGTGTTTACCAAGAAAACTGCATCATCAGGCATCAGTGCCCTGTCCTGTGTGCTCAGGTAAGGCCAAGGCATCCAATGCTGACTGCAGAGTGACCAAAGGGATCCTCTGCACAGCGTGTCTGTGTGATGACAAATGCTGCATTGAAAATGGGAAGAGTGTAGTACACTAACTGGATATTCCCCAATACTAGCTCAATCAAGTTTTAAGTTTTTTGTATATTTCCTGTTTTGTCCTGGATTGTTGGCAGTACTTAGACATAAACTTTATGCTACAACATATTATTGTATTATTTGTAATTTTAAATATTTTAGTGAGAATTTTAGTGTATAAATGTCTAGAATATGTCTAAATCCTACACGGTTGAATTGCTGTTGTTCATGAACAGTGAACAAGAGGTGATGTAGAAGGTACAGAATGCAGAGCCCATTTCTCACCTATGAAAGTAACATTCAATAAATCCAGTGATACTGTTTAGAGAATTGAATGAAAATGAGCATTCTTCAGGGAAATGCTGGCTTAAGAACCCTCGTTTCCTCTTTCAAACAGCCTGGGCTGGCATCCTCGCTGATCAGCACCCTCAGCCCTCTGTAGCTCAGACTGACATCGGTGTCTTCTATTCTGGGTGACATGCCATTTCCATTCCCTGCCTTTAGCGATCTTGCTCAGGAGACCTGGACATAGCTCTGATGTGCTGTGCTGCTCACAGCAGGAGCTGACAACATCCTTTTTCCTCGACAGCTCTCAGGCCTGTGAGGAGGCCTGGGGATATCAGACCTTACCATGACAGTTTCCCCTCCGTGTGGGACAGAAAGTGCTGAGCACCCTGAAAGTGCCCCAAGCTTCAGCAGCAGCAACTGTCAGCAAATAAAGTGTCTCGAGAGAAAACCCCTCATCCAAGGAGAACAGAGGAGTGAAAACATTTAGGAAGCTGGACCTGGTGGAAAATGCCTATAATCCCAGCACTCAGGAGGCTGAGGCAGGAGGATTGCTGTGAGTTGAATGCCAGCCTGACCTACACAGTGAGACCATGTCTCAAAAGCAAAACAAAACACAGCACTCAGGAAAAGAGCTCCCAAAGGGTGACCCCCTGTGAGCAGCAGCGCAGCCTGCAGAGCACGCACTTGATGTGGGAACACAGCAGCGAGATACAAACTGTCCACCATGAGGCCTGAGTGAGCAGGTTGTGGCTGCTGCATAGACCACATGCTGTGAGGCTGAGGGTGCTGAGGTGAGTGTTGGAGGGAGAAAGCAGAAAAGTGTGAGAGGAAGGAAAGTGCGGTGGTGACGATCAGTATATCCGGGTGTGCAGAAATGGAGTTTAAGGGAGGAGGGAGGCGGAGGGATGTGGAGGAGGGAGAGGGCCGGGGAGAGGAGCAGGAGGAAGAGAGACGGAGCCTCTTTCGCGGTTACGTTAAACATGCACCGAGTTTTCTTATAAGCGCCCGGCAGTACTTTAATGTGGAGAACAATAACCCCAAAGACGTCTGGATCCTACTTCCAGAACAGAAAAAGGACACGGCAAATGGGATTTGCAGATATGCGTACTTTCAGTGGGATGTGCAGACCACCCTGGGTGATCTGGGCAGTCCAGGGGGAGCACAGCTCCTTGGGTGGCAGTGGAAACAAGACCGGGAACTTGGATGGCTTCGCAGAAGCACAGCTTGGCCGCTTGTGACAGAGACCTGGGTCCACTGCCTTGGCCGGAAGTAGGAAGGACCAGAGTGTACTCACCCCGGCAGCCTGTGGGAGCGAGGAAACTCTGCTAACACCTCGCTCTGAGCATGCTAGACTCATCTCAGACTTCTGATCTCCAGAAATGTAAGATAATAAATTTGTGTTGTTTTAAGCCACAAGTTTGTAGTAATTTATTACAGCAGCTGTAGGAATCTAATAAAAATACCATTAGGAAGTCGGCATTAAATTCTCATTACAGATAAGAAAACTGACTTCTAAATGTGCCCTGCTATTTATTGCAAGTTACAGTGCAGTTGGGACTGAAATGCAGACCTTTCCTACTTGAAAACTTAATTGAATGCAATTATTTCAAACTACCACTGCACTGAAGTTAGAGAAAGAACTGAGAAATGTCTTAGTTACTTTTTTTGTGACTGAGACCAGATACTCGAGATCCACCAGTTAAGAGAGGAAAGGATTATTTAGCTCGTGGATGTAGAGGTTTCAGCCCATGATCAGCTGGCTCCAAGGCATAGTAGCAGGGTAGAGAGGCACTGCAGAGGAGAAACAGTTCATTCTGGGCAGAAGACAGCAGAAGCAAGCAAGCAAGCAAGAGACCTTAACAGCATCTTTCTATCCCTTATTTCTTACCCAGGCTACTTTGGGTGGGTGACATCACACCCTTAATCCTAGTGTCCTTGAGCCTAGCACTGCGCCATCAATCAATCCCAGTTCCTCACACCGTAGATCCGGCCATTTCTGAAAAAGCCCCACCTATGACTGTGTGAGGCTTTGGGGGGATGTCTAAACACAAGCCATAACAAGAAATTACATAACTTTTAAAGTGAGCATCTTGGTATAAGCTATAACCTTTTACAAATTTTCTTGCAAATGTGAGAATATTGTGTTTGTGTGGATTCACCTGCAATTCAGGGGACTGAGTGAGTTTCCAGGTAAGCCTACGCCTGGCATTTCCTGGGGGTGGTTCTCTGGCCTTGTGTCCACAGCAGTGGGGTAATCAGACTCAGGGTCTGGAACCAGGTGTCTAACTCCCACCTGCATCACTACAGTTCGAATAAGTGTCCTGCAGGGCCTCCGTTCCAGGCTTGGATCCAGTGGCACTGTTGGGAGGGGTAGGGCCATCCTATTCAGAGGTTGTGACCAGTGGGAGAGAGGCAGGTTCCTGGAGGTGTGACCTTGAGCTAGGAGGGGCTGCCCTTCCACCAGGAGAGGAGAGGCCTCCCCTGCCTTGTGCTCGGCGCCATGCAAGGCGGAGCAGCCATGACTGAAACCGCGGCAGTGGGAGCTAACCTCAACTTTCCTCGATTAACTTGATTATGCTGTGTATCTTGTCACAGTACTGGAAAGCTAACACGAATAGTTTCTCTGTTCACCTTTTGATTTAAATTAACTTTTATCTGGTATTGTTATTAGCACATTACTTTTATTGCTGTCCAATGTTTGAATATCAAATTTCCCCACCCACTTACGTAAATCCTTCATTTGTATTATTTGATGGTGCTCCTGGAGTTTGTGGCCTGATCTGAATGCCATCAGCATCTCCATCTCCTGCCTTTCATTTTTTGGGCAAAAATGATTATGCTGCAACAGAGAGATCCAAAGTCTTGTAGAGATTCTTTCTTGTGTGTGGACCAGGAGTCGGCCTTGGCTTCCCAGTCATGGGGGGGGGCGGGGCTCAGTCTACTCCTGGCTCCCGTCCTCCAGAGAGAGCCTCTGGGGCTGAGCCTGACATCATACTTCCAGCTGGACAGGAGGGAATCCGGGTCAGAGGCCTGAGGTGATGACCCTGAAAGGGCAGACATCACTCTCCTTTACACAACCCCAGTGTGAGCCATTACACGCACACATGGAAATGAGAGTGTATTTCTAGGTAGGTAGAAAAATTTCAGGAAGAAATGAAATGACTTAGAGCATAACTACCTTTACACCCTTGCTGGTGAACCTTTTACAGCTTTCTCTGATACAAACAGCCCACTGTGGCACACACACCGTAGGTTCCCCACCACTGCTGTAACCGCAGCAAATTTATTTAGTTTTATTTATTTTGATTATTGGTGCATTTCTACCAGCATATATTATGTTTACTTTTTTCTTTTCTTTTAAAATTTTTTCAGTTCATTATTTCTGTTAATAATTTTTAAAAAAAATTCCATATATTATGTGCTTAGATACACTTAAAACAAAGATGAGCAATTTTTAATATTTTTGTATTCTATTCTCTAGAATATTTTAACTCCCCCCTGAGCACGTCCAACCTTATTTTAGAGTTTTAACTTCACTTTTCTTGAAAGCACAAACAAGGCTTTAGAGTCTATACTCACTCACCTAACTTCCTGTGATTTACACACTCCATCTTCCTTTACCCTCACTTTTCTCTGTGTAGAGTTCATTATTTGACAAAATGTTTCCTTTAATTGTTCTCTCACTGAGAACTTCTGTGGCATTGAATTGTGTCTGTCTCTGTACGTTGGAAGACATGTTTAGGGTACCCGCCTCCCAGTCACAGTTCAGCCACCAGGCCACGTGATTAGGAAGGTGGGCAGGAGGAGCTGCTAGGCTAAGCCCAGCCCCAGTTGCAGTTCAAGTGCGGGCGGCTAGTTACTTTGCACAGCATTTGTAGACATCACTTACTCACTTTGGGTTTGTAGCTGCTCGTGTGAATCCTAGTGCTGCTGCCACTGAGGGGCCCTGGAGATTGTCGGTTTAGGGTAATTTTTGAATTTGTCTGCATGCTCTGTGTGATGTCCTGCCCGGGGCTGGAGCACATTTCCCATTTATGAATTTGTGATTGCTTTCCATGAAGTTATGGTTTACTCCTTCACACATTCCCTCCTCACTTTTCACTCTCTTTCTGCAACAGATGCTCTAGAGGGACTTCGGGGGTGAACAGCTGTCTTCCGTATCTTTTCGTTGTTTCTTTCTCTACTTCTTTCTTTCTTTCTGTACCGGGAAGCGAACTCAGGGCCTTATGCTTGCTAGGCCCTTGTGCTGCTATGCTCTATCTCTGGCCTGCTTTCTCTATGTTGATCTTTTAGAAATAATTTAGTTGGCCCACAGCACTTCTACACATTGAGGGGCGCAGGGTATGATTTTGAGACAGCGTGCTACACATAATGATAAGACCTCGATTACATTCTTAGTGAATTCTTCGCTCTCAGTGTCAGAGCGCAAATTATTTGAGACTTAATTATTTGATTATTTGAAAATTATTTGATTATTATTTGAAAATTAATGGTGCACATTTACCCCATGTATTATACATCTCATCTTATTGAATATTGGTCTAATTCTCTAGCCTTCTAATAAGTTGTTCTTTATTAAGTTGATATAGCTTTACTTTGGATACATTGGTTTGTTTTCTACAGTTGCGTACAATTTTAATGGGCCTTATGTCTTCTGTTCTTTCACTGAAAATATGCTTATTCTAAAGTCACGGTGCTTCATCAAATCGTTTTCCTCTGAAATGGATTCACATGTCCATGACTCATGATTCATTCTGTTGATTATCTTTCTTAGCATTAGATTAAATAAAATGTTTTGCTATGTGACTTACAGAGTTAATTTCAATGTCTGTGTTTAAAATGTCCTTAGTTTCCTCTGCCCTCGCTCCCCCCATAGCTCTTACATCTGCCACCTGCAAGCCTGGCCCTGGTCTGCGTCTTCACAGGTTGCGGGTTTTGTTCCTTGCTGCTGCAGTTACAGAGCCTGTCCTGGTGAGGAGCTGTCCTCTCCCCAGAGCACACTTTCTGAAAAGCTTAACTCCTAGTCTGAAGGAGATTCTTTTCTCCTTTCAAAAGCAACTGGATCGATGGTGGAGAAGCCCAGGGACTCTGGGACGTGGGTGCAGAAGGTGGTCCTTTACTCCACTCCAGGTTCATAGTTTTGGTTCCTGAGAGTCAGCACTCTGTTGTTCACAGCCTTAGCCTTGATGTTTTCTTTTGTGTTCTGTTTTTCTGATGATGAGTGTGCCTTAAAGAGTCTACAGATGCTTCTCAAGTTAGAGTAGTGTTATGTCCCAATAAACCCACGGCAGATTGAAAATATGAAATCAAAGTGCATTTAACTCACCTGACCTGCTGGACATCGTAGTCTACCTTACATGTGCTCAGAACACTTAAAACAGCCCACAGCTGCACAAAATCATGCCATCTAAGATCATGTCATAACGAAGTTTTAAATGTATGATGTCATTTATATGGTATTGAAAATACAAAACAAGGTGGCATATGCTTTTGTATCACTGAAAATTGTAAGTTCAACCATTCTAAGTGGGAGATCATCTATTACTGTTATGATATTTTACTGTTTTAAATTTCACGTGCCATTTCTGGGTGTTGCAGTGTATCTCTAGAGTGTGGCACACTCTACTGCCTTGATTTCCATTCAGTCAGGGTACAAAAGCGAGACACAAATGAACATCAAAACCACTCCGCTAAGGATATTATGGGAGGGGCTGTGTATTCTGGTGAGGTCTTACACACATTGTCACTTTTCATCTTACTGTACCTTGAGACAGTTAAATCATTCTCTCCTGGGATTTCTTTTCCTTAGTTTACATGGTGTGTTACCTTGATCAGGAAGTTTTAGTTCTTTTCCTTATTTTTATTCACATGCCTTCTAAATGGTGTTTTTAGCATTAAGTCTTACGCTGTGGTTGTTTTCCTCTCTACACTTCATGACAGGTACATGAGAGTGGCAAGCATTTAACAGTCTTCAAGGCTGTGACTCTTTACTGCCCCTTACACACTTAACTTTGCTGGGCAAGTTGCTCGCTGCCCTGTGTCCCAGATTTACCAGCTGTAAAGTGGAGTGGGGGTTGATCTCTAGGTTGAAGGTATTTAAAACATTAATTGAGATAACACATGAAAATACAGAATAGTGTGTTGATACTCAATACATTTTAGCAATTATTTCTATTACTTAAAACATCTAAAGAGCAATAACTTCTGGATTTGTAACTCAGCCTGAATTTCCCCGTTACATCCTGACTCTGCTACCGCCCCCCCCCCATATCAGCTGTCTCTGTGGCATGTGGCCCAGGCATAAGGAGTTCAGGGGAGCCTCTGCTTTTTCACTAAGCCACTCCCCTTTCATTTTTGCACATTTTAGTTAAAGGACATTTTATCCAGTGTAAAAATTCAGTAACACAGAAACATACTGCATGTTGCTTTTTCCTCCCAGCAGCCCTAGTTCAATCCATCACTAAGGCTTTTCAGTTCTATTTACATCTTGTAATGAGGTTATTTCCAGCTCTACTCCGAACTCAGTGGTCCAGATTAACATCATCTGCTGCTTTAATGACTTTAGCCTTCAGTGACGGCGCCTCTCACCTGTGTTCTGCTGTCCCCCATCCACTCCACGCACAAGCTGGAATGATCGTTTCACAAGTTAATCGGAAGTGAAAGATGCGACACACACTGGTCTGGCACATGTACCCGGAGTTACTTCTTCCTGATTACTTCTGAGCCTCCCATGCAAGTGGATAATGTTTTTAACACATAGAACATTCTCCAAATGCCGTATACAAGCAGACTCCTCATGAGCTTAATTTGAGAGTAGGAGATATCTTTTTCAAATACATGACAAGTGCAATAGAGGTGACTGGAAACAAGACAAGGCCCATAAAAAGTGAATGAAGCAGAAACTACGCCAGGATGTGTGTAAAGAGCAAAGGAACATATATGTGAGGCAAACAGGTGAGCATAGCTGGAAAATGGGCTGGGGGTTCACGGTCGTCCTGGCAGCTGTTATGGGGGTGAGGGAAAGTGCTAAGCGGTGAGAGAATGTGAAGACATCAAACAACACTGACTCGAAGAAAAAATCCAAACTACTAAAAATAACAGGCTCCCCAGTGGGCATGAGGGGCATTTGAGGGGGCCTGTGTCCACACACAATTTGGGACTTCAGAGAAAGGCATGTTAAGGAAGTTATCATTGAAAATGTATTTTTTTGGCTGAAATAGTAAATTAAACATGGAGAAACAAAATGTGCTAATGTATTTAAAATACTATACAATGACAAGAATCATAATTTCTTGAATAGATATATTCATGGGAAAATGCTTTATCTGATATGGAATCTTAGCAATAGTGTCATCCAGGGCTTTACTACAGAAAAAAATTAGAATAATCTATGCACGTGCTAGGGCTACTAAAAGGGACTAAAATTGGATGACATGATTTTGCCTATACACATAACAAGTCCAAGCAAACTGACTGAAAAAATCTGAAATTAACAAACCGTGACAACACAGGTACAGAATATAAGGTCAACCTATACATCTATAAGGTTAATCTATAAATCTCAACTGCTATCCTATATAATAGCAAAGAACAAGTGGAATTTGAGATTTAAAAATGTATCATTTATATTATTAGAACAAAATTTAAATATTTAGGTATAAATCTAACAAAATATATACAAGGCCTATGTGAGAAAAACTACAAAACTCTCATGAAAGAAATCAAGAATAACTACAAATATGGACAGGTGATCTGCATTCATGGGTAAGAAGACATGATACTGTCAAGATGTTATCAACAGTGACCAGCATGTTAGTCCCATTGGATGTGTGAAGGGCGGGGCTATGCAACAAGGGACAGAGACATGGCATATGTATCTACTTTCCTCTGAACCTAAAACTATTCTTAAGAGTATAATGTTCTGAAAATTCCATAACATATTGTTCCAATGTAGCCAGCATGATGAGCTCCATATTGCCATGGAGAAAAAATAATACCACATGGTATGGAAATAGTCTTGGAAAGGCTAAGAAAATTTTAAGAAACAAATGAAAGAAAAGATTAGGATGCTGTCATTAATTTTGCATAGTAGAGTCATGAACAATACTATTAAAAGTGAAACTTTTATGTATGTTTTTACTCTATTTCCGGAGCCTTCAGTCAATTTTATGACTCTGTCTAAAGGTTGAACATATGTATGTGTGTTTATTGAAGCATGTAAAATTAAAATAGAACTTCTCCTGTGTTAAATGTGTTCAGTTCTGTAATAAAGCAAAAGTATAGCCCAGAACTCATTTCCTTCCCTTGTACGGCCTAATGGGAAAGTAAGATGTAAAGAGCATAAGATTACATTTTTTTGTTACCATAACAGATGGATGCTCATTGCGGAACAGTGCTGTATTCAGAATAGAGAGAAGAACATTTCAGTAAATGTGAAAATGATTGGTATATATTTTCAGTATTCTCCATATCTAATTAGAAATGCATTTATCTGATGGACAAACAATTGGTATCCGGGTGTAATTATAGACTGTCTGTGAATACTTGATTGGGTCTTCTTGATAAAACTCTGAAACAACGTGAGAATAAAATGTAATTGCCTGGAATAGCGCAGGCATCTTCTATTTCCAAGAGTGAGGCCGACCTGTGATAATAGCACCAAGAGAATAAACTCTAAGAATGAACCCAGGCTTGAGGGAAAAAATACAAGGAAAATGAAATTTCCTTTTAGTTTACATCTGAGTCTGAATTGACAATGTCTTACAAAAATAGAAAGCGTGGTATTCAACACTCTTCACTGTAGAGTAAGGTTAAAATTTAAAAGGGTAAATGGATCATGGCTAGAAAGATGAAACCTGAAAATAAGATAGGGTGACAGTAAGAAATGCCTTGCTTTTTAAAGTGACATTCATTGCCAGTTCTCAATAAACTGTCATTACAGTAAATGTCTGTCACCTGTAATTTTTGATGCTAATTATCATAGATAAAATATGGAGATATCAGTAAAAATTTAAGTGGGAAATAGTTTTAAAATATTCATTTTGTATTTAAGCCTAAGGGACTTGTTGATTCTTGGGGAAGAAATTAAGCAGATGTTTTTGCTACTTTAAAGTCTTACTTTATCGATAATATAATACAAATTTTACATAGTAACAAACGTCACATATTCAGATACCATTAAGTAAAAAAGTGAAAATCATCGCCAATAACCCACCCTCAGGGGCAGCGCTGTGGCTCAGTTGTCCTCCCTAGCGACACCGGAATGAGGCGCTGACAGCTGTGTCCCCGTCGCCCGGGCAGTGAGCCGGCCGGTCCGCGTTCGCGCCGCGCCGCTGTGCACGCCCTGCCCTCTGCAGCCCTCCTGGGGAGCGTCTTTCCGTCCGGGGGACACAGTGGGAACGACGGGTGCCGCTCCCCTCTCCGCCCCTCCCCGGGCACGGTGTCCGGAGCGCACTTGGCTGTGCCAACGTGCGCTGGCCGCGCCTCTTGGGCCAGAGCCGGCTGGGCCGCCGGGCCGCCCGCGCCGGTGCAGGGTGCAGGCGGAGCTCGGGCCGGGCGCGCGGCGGACACTAGGCCGGTGCCGCGCTGCGCGCTCTGGCCGCCTCTGCACCCTGGCAGAGATAGCTCAGAACCGAGAGCGTGTGTCCCACGAGCTCCCGTAAGCGACGCACCATTCTCGGGAAGAGAACAGTTTTCTCTCAAAACCTCAGTGCTGCATGTTTAGGGCCCTTTTTCTCTTGTAGTCAAATTGCACGTATCTTTCCTGGTGCGAAAGACATAGTCTCCAGTGGGGAGCGCCTCTGTTAAGTCCATTTCTTGGCTTTCTTAACACCGTATTTAGAAAATCTCACGTATTTTTCATTTAATAAATATCTGTCATTGTGATGTATATTTTATTACTACTTGTATGAATAATTCTTTCAATAACTTGAAAGCAAGTTTCTGGGAAGCTTTGCATCCTTTCTTTCCTATCCAAGCGCACAGAATCCATCTGACAGGTGGCACCGCCTTGCGCCACATCCCTGTGCCACGTCCCAGCACCCGGGGCACTCAGCTCACCTGCGTGGCCCGGCCCCTGGCTCCTCCGTGCTGAGCCTTGTCTAGGGCGGCCGGGACTTTGCGCACCAGTGCCCGGCGTCGGGTGTGGGGCGTCCTCCAAGAGGACACGTCAGTGTGGGACTCGGGAGACGCAGCTGGGCTGTGGGAGGCGCTCGGAGGTGCAGATCCCCAAGGCACGCAAAGCCCCGAGGCTGGAGAAGCCCCAGAGGCGGCGAGGCCGGAGGTGAGCGTGGCCCTGCCCTAGCGCTGCCCGCTGCCCACTGGCCCGTCCAGGGGAAGAGGGTGGTCCGTGGGGCCCGGGCGGAGTCATCTGGCGCTCCCGCTCCCTTTCTGCAAACTGCTCAGGAACTGTCCTGGTTGTCCCGGACCCCGCTCGCGCTTTCTGCCCAGCCCAGGCCTTCGCTTGCAGGTACGGAAGACTGCCTGAATCCCAGTCCCAGGCTGCAAGCCCTCAGTAAATTCACCTTGTTTGTTCTCTGCCAGGCTAGTTTATTTATGGGGTTGGCATATTTAAAATATACTTCCTGTAAGCAGCATATGGTTATTTTTAAAATAATATGGCAGCCTTTGACTTTTAATTAAACTACCTAGGGAATTTTATTTAATATAATTATTGAGCATTTGAGTTTCAAAAAATTATATTTTCCATTTGAAGCATTTGCCTTTTGTTGGTTTTCTTTCTCCTTTTTATAGAATTGAGAAAAAGACATTTTATACATTTCTCCATTAGTTTGCTAAAATAGTTTTTAAAAAGCTTTCCTCTATTTTAAAATGTATTATACATAGCTTTTTAAATTTATCTTTTGAAATTCCAATAGCTAAACCATCAGCTCTGAAAGTCTGTGTTTTTTAAAAACATTTTTATTTGATTCTATTTCTGAAGTGACTTGCAATATTTATTTGTTTGAAATTCCATGCACTATGTTAGCAAATCTGCAGGGATTTCTAAGTATTTTCTTCTGCGGAGAGAGTGGGGTTAATAATCTGAATCTAACTAGCTCCGTAGCTTTCTGAACATTTTCCTTTCCTCAGGCTTGTGCCCCTCCTCAGTTCTGGAGTTGAAGACCTCGAGTTTCCTGAAGCTGGCTATGGAGGCAGTGTTTGGGTTTTGAAGGATGACCCTTGTTTTCTTGGGTCTCATCAGTGTCAGCCTTTGGTTTGGTGGACTGTGCTTCTCTTCCAAGCACAGCAAGACTTGGTATGTGATGTCGGAAGGCTGTGGTGGGCTGGCCGAGGGTTGGACTCTGATTCTGCTTCTTATGGGAATCCTGACCTCTTAGGTGTCTTCCCTGCTCTGGCCCTGCCAAGTTCCAGGTTTCTCCTTTTTTTTCCCTTGTGCTGTCCTGCATCTTAAGTTTTGGCATAAGGCCCTGAATCAAAAATGCCCCGGGGGAGTTTTCTCAGTGTTTCTGAGATTTCTGTTCTTTCAAATTTTGTACCTCTTGCTTCAGTTTCTCTCTGGTGCAGGAAGCAAGGATTTCTGTGTGCATGTTTTATCTGAATTTTACAGTTATTTTTAGTGTGGCCATTAGATTGCTACAATTAAGCATCAGTGTAAGTGCTCTGATCCAGATGACACTCTAGAACCCTTTGAGGGATGGGTTGGAACGGCTATTGTACATATAGACACAAAGCGCGCTGCTAACCGTCATGGTCTCAAACAAGTCCACTCTTTGGACTTCCCATAAGATTCACAACATCTGGGGACCTCTGCAACCCCTGGCCTTCAAACCTTGGGGAGTCTGTGGAGAATAACAAGCTGGAGTGAAGCCAGGGGCCTTTGATTGTCTTCAATACTAAAATAACGTGAAGCCAAGTTGGGACAGTTACATGTGTGTTTGCCATGCAGCCAGCATGGTGGAGTGCACTGTAGGTGCAGGTGGTTTGAGGTGCATGTTGAAGTAGACACCTGGTGTTCACATGTGTCTCTGGTATCAGGGCCACTTCATGGAGGGCCACTCAAGGACATAGGAAGAGGGAATCCTCACCATTTCTCTGCCCCACTGGGTTGTTAGTTCATGGGTGCATTTTCACAACTGGAAGATGTTAAAGAAGCACTTTAGATCCAGCCAAACAAATCTCAGCAAAGTCAAGAAGCAAAGACGTACTGAATGCTGACTCTCACATTTGCTCCTAAACCCTGGTCAGCCAAGTCACTGTTGGTAAGGAGTGAGGCAGCACCCGTGAGGACTCAGGCGGCTGGTAAAGTGGCAGGGGGCTGCTGTGGGCACCCATGCTCTTTCCTCGTGTGCACACAGTGACGTGAGGGAGTTATACATCTACGGTAACTCCACAGCACAAAGGCAAGGAGGCAGGTTTGACCATCAGATGACATAAACAAAATACAACTATTATGGTTAATGATGCTGAATGTTTCTTGAATCCTTTGTTTTTGAAAAGTAGCAAAAAAAGTTGGGGAAATCACCCATCTTTTGTGGTCTGAGGAGAGGCTAAGTTCAGAAGACCATGGAATACTGTAAGATAAAATCCACCTCCTTGAGGTTTATCTGTCCCACGTAACCCTGAGTCTCCTTTCTGAGACAGCCCCAGGAGTGAATTTCCTCTCTGCTACAAGAACCTGAATCAAATCATCCCTTTATCCTGTGCATTTTCTCTTTGATGATAAAAAGATAACCTTCATAAGAATATGACTTGTACCATTGAAGAGTGTTATCTATATGATAAATGAGGGTAGTAATATGCAAAGACAGAAACCTAGGTTATTCAGGAAAGCATAGGTAAAAGTGCTGAAGGAATGCTATTCAGAGTCAGCATTTACATGGCTGAAGGATCTGTCAGTGACCTGAATGGTTAAGCGGGAAGGTGAGAAGTGGCATGGAATGTCCATCAAGAAATTCAGTGTCTGTGCATGCACAGACCTGCAGGAAGAACTGTAAGAATGCAAGAAGGTGACACTGAGGCTGTAACTGTCGACTCCTTTGAGACACTTCCCTTTAGACTCAAAGTTTTCCCAAGTGCCAGTGAAATATCTTGGGAGGAAAAAGATTCACGTCTATATAGCCATCCTGTTGGAATGCTGGTGCTACAAGATGAAGTCTTGAGCCTTTCAGAGTAGAAGCTCTTAAAAAGGTTCTTTCCAGAGTAAAAACACAGGAAAGAACATCAGTCATTTTAATGGACGATGATATCAAATGATGTGAAAAGCTTATACACTTAGTAAAGGCTTGTTCAGGTCTTTCTATGTTTCCTCGGAATTTTGCTAACAATGGGACAAAATGAGTATTTCTTATGAGCCTTGCATTTCAAGGGAGTTAAATAACTTGTATAAGGCGATGCAGCTGATGAGTGAAGGAAAGAGATACAAATCCAGGACAGCTACTTCCTGCTTTGGACTGAATTAAGAGGACTGCAGTTATGTGGGTAAAAAGCTTAGTCAAAAGTGAGGGGAAAATAAATGATTTTGGTCACATCGAGACTCAGACATTTTGCTTGATGAGAGCACATGGGGGAGAATATAGACATAGGGCATGTTGAAAGAACCAAACACTGGGCATTTTACTATCTGCAGGTCAGGACAATGACCAGCCCAGGAGACCCAGCAGGAGCCACTGTGGTGCAGAGCCTGGCCCTGCAGACAAGGTGAAGGGCGTTTCCCAGGAAAGGAAAGCTTGTCCATGTCCAGTGCAGGTGTTAGGCATCCCTAGAAAGATTCACAGGCAATCACTGGATTAGGAAATGTGCAGAACATTGGACAAAGGGGGCAGGTGTTCCCAGCAGGCATCACTGTCCTGGCTCCAGCCCACTGTGTCCACCTAGACCCAGGTATTGCTCAGAGGTGACTGCAACCTGCTCAAAGAGCAGAACTTCATTTGCAAAAATTTAAAACATTAGACGAAAATATGTAGGAAAGTTTAATTTAGAATGAGGTCTTTTTGAATGAAGCATAAAATTGAGAATTTGGACTTCACAAAAAGTGCAAGTAATTTTAAGCAAAAGTAGGAAAGCAACCTAGACTGGTGAAAGTATTTGGTGTTAATAGAGAAAGGAAAAGGTTTCAATTTCAACAAAAGGCAAACAAATGAACTTTAAAACTTCAAACAATTTGAAAAAGTAATATAAAATTGAAAAACCAATTTAAGGAAGATGAAATACAAATTGGTAATACAAACATAAAAAGGAAAATTTTAATATACAGCAAATTAATAAAATTGAGTACTATTTTGTATATTTGTCCATTAGTTAGGAGGAAATGAAGACCATTTAAAATATGCAAAGTTAGGATGATGGAGGAAAGCTTACTACACTCTCACTGTTGGTGGGAAGGTAGATTGATACCAACTTTTGGAGCCAGGTTGGGTGTCTCTATCAACATTTAATTGTTAAATAAGGAAGACTCCTTATTTAACTGATAATGTAAATTTTAGAATTTATTCCTGCTCTAGTACAAAAAAGAAGCACACACGGGAATACGTGTCATAACATTAGTGATGGGAAATGCAGAAAAATTAAACGGCAGTCTAAAGCTGTACAGTTAAGTGCATTATGGGACACTGCAAAGTGTTTTTTTTTTTTACTGCACCTTTTATTTATAGAAAATGTCAGTTATTTTGGTAAAACGATGAAATAACCTCTAAGCAAATGTTAAATGCAAAGGAACGAGTGGTGATTTTCCTGGTTGATCCAACTTGATTAAGAAAGACGAAACTGCCTTCTGATATAAATGTCTGTGCCTCTCCCAGGCTTGCATGTTAGGACTCGTTCCTCGGCGCGTGGTAGATCAAAGTGGGGGTTTGGACAAGGCACAGGCTCGGAAGGCTGTGTGACAGGTGGGGTCAGGGCTTAACCAAGGGCCGTGTGGGCTGTCTGCTGGGTCCGCTCTCTGGGGACAGAGCCCGGGCACTGTCTACGGAGCAGAGAGACTCCTCAGACATCAGGTGGTGGCCTCCTGGGATTCAGACATCACAGCCTCCACAGCTCTGCTGTGGTGGCATACCGGGTGGAGGGCAGCCCGGACGGGATGGAGATGCCAGTGCACCAGCGCCCCATAGAGGAACGCACCTCTGGAAATGCACGTGCACGGGTAACCTCTGAGGGACCGGCTGAGCTGTGCGGAAAGAAGCAAGAGTTTGCTGAATTCCTTGAAGGTTTTTTTAAATGAACTATACTTCATTTTAAAATTTTAAAGGAAGAAGAAGTATTTTTATTTTTTGTGGAGGGGAGGGTCCTGGGAATTGAACTCAGAGCTCACACTTGCCGGGTGGCTGTGCTGGTGAGCTGTATCCCCAGCTAAGTACTTTTATTTTAAAAAGAGGAAAAGAACAGTTATTTTGTCCCACTATAAAATGTACCCAAGCCAAGTCTACATGGATGAAAGAGATATGATGCGGATAACCAAAAAGATCTGAAACTTTTCTCAAAATTAGAAATCATCAGAAAGCTCCCAGAAAAAGGCACGGAAGAGAGTGCATTCCTTTGTTTACTGTGTGTGTTTGCATAATTATTCAGCATATTTGACTGTCCATACAAAATCAGACATGGGGAAAATACGTTAACAGTGGCTTTTTCCTGAAAGACAGTATTTTCTACTTACGTAGTTCTGGAAATTACCCACCCCCCCAATAGTGGTTATGCTTTGTCATAAAGAGAAACACTGAAGCATCTTCATCCTCTGTAAGCCTTACGTAAGGGCCAAGAAATCGGCTTCTGACATCAGCCTCTGTGAAAGCTTGTGTCCCACTTTCAGCCTAAGGAGGGGCTCAGCAGAAGGTGTGGCTGGGCAGAGATGGCTTTCCTTGCTCATGTCTGCGTGTAATTTGGTGTTATCAGATTAGAGCACAGCAAGCTGCCTGGGGGTTGAAAACTGATTATTCACATGCTTTGCATTTGTCGGCCTGGGAAGTCAGGCTGCACCCGAGCTGCAGCCAGTTTCCAACCTCACACAGCCCAGGCAGAGTGTTTTCAGGCTCGATCACTTTCCTTTGCATGGTTCCACTCTTCTGCCTTAGGCCTGCTTTGGTAACTGGGAGGGGTGCTGTGCTCCCCTTTGTGAGAGACAGAGCCCTGGTGCACGGGAGAGGCCATGCGTGGCTGCAAAGCCTCGAGGGTCCCAGCACACGTGTGTTGTGTCTGTGTCTGAGAACCTCTGAGAAGTGCAGGGACAGACACCTCCAAATTCCTGCTCCCCAACAGCAGCACAAATTCCTCATGTTTTTGTTTTTCCTGACTGGGATGCTTTCCTTCAGCTGAAAGGACCCAACCTTGAGCTTCTGTGGTGCAGACACCATGGCGGGTGCTTCAGATTCCAGGGTGAGCACCCAGTCAGAGAGCACATCAAAGGCAACCCACCGTTCAGATACACTTCCAATCAGGATGGAAAGGTAGAAGTTGTTGTGGGATGACTGTGTCCTTCAACATTCACTGGTGGAAAGTGTAACCTCCGACACCCCAACAAAGGTTGCTTTGAAGATGAGGTCTTTACAGAGGGATAAACTAGGCTATTAGTGTGGCCCGATTCCCTTTGACTGGTGTCCTTATAAGAAATAGGACACTGGAACTCCCAAAACATGCTGGGCTGCTTACACAGAGAGAAGCACATCTGTGACCCAGGGGAGATCTTGGGAGAGGCTGCCCGAGCCAGGGTCTGAACCTGAGCTTCCAGACTTCAGAGATGCCAGAAATCCACTCTGCATTTCAGCCAGGGAATCTGTGGTACTTTGTTTTGTCATCCAAGGTGTTCTCAGAAAGAGGAATGGACAGAACTACTAGTATTGGGCAAGGAGCGTCTTCAAACCTTGATGTGAAGAGTGATTATTGATTACATATGGTGGCCTTGTGACCACATTCAATGGGGAGAGACCCTTAAAAGGAAATTTAGGGAATAAAACCAGACATTCATGTGGCCTGTTATGAAAATTTGAAAGAAAACCAAACTGCCTTATGGGTCCAAGGAGGAATCTGGGTTAACAAAGGAGACTGCCTTTGTCTTCTGTGTTGCTATAACAAAATGCCTGGTGCAGGGTAATATATATAGAGAAAAGAGGTTTATAAGGCTCACAATTCTGCCGCTGGAAATTCCAAGCAAGACACCAACATCTGTCATGGCCCCCTCTGCCAGCATCATGACATCTCGACCCTCCCACATCTGATTGTCATGCGTGGTGAGGAGGAAAGCACTGAGCCTGTGTGTGGGACGCACAGAGCTCCAAATCGGTTAGCGCCTGTGCCCTGTGTGACTGCCATGAACGCGACCTGCCACGGGAGCACCGTCTGCGTCTCCACCAGCACTGGCTCCTGCCCTCCTCAGGCTCCAGCCGGCTTTTCGATGGTGCGGACTTAAAGTTGTTAGGTTCATGGGTCTCGTGCACAAAAACTCTCCTCTTTTGTTATTTTTTCTTAGCAAGAACTATAAAATAGCCATAATCTTTTCCTGGTGTATTCAAAATACTCTGCTTGAAGAACCTACTTAAGTTCCAGAAAGCTTTATAAGAATTTGAATTACAATGCCACTGTCGTTTGCTCTTGTCATTATCTTACCCAGGTTTGTCACTTCCATGGCAACACACACTGTGTTTTACTTCGTGTTTAAGAATTATTTATGCCGAGCCATAAACTAGACTTTTATGAATATTCAACAATGCCTTCCAAGTGGTGCAATGTTCCAGTCCTTGTCTTAAACCCTTCCCACACACGACTGCTAAATTAATCCTCTTGATTTCAGCTCCGATCTGGCCGCTCCTGGGTTGATCTGCTTCGCTCAGGCTCCGTCTGCGTCCGCCTGGGGCGTGCTCGTCCGGGCCGCTTTTACCAGGCCCTCCGCCGTGGACATCTGCCTGCGCTGAAGGTGGACTACGGGGGCCTCGGCGCATGGGAGCCCAGAGCGCCGACTGTCCGCATCCCTCGCCCAGTCCCTTCTGCGCACGGTCCCGGCCTCTCCCCTGCGTTCTGGGCGGCTGCTTCCCCTTGCTGGGCACCTGCACTGCGGAAGGCAGAATACGCGAGTTCCCGGCTCAGGTCTGCTGTCAAAAGCCAGGCGGCCCAGGGCCTTCGCCGTGCCCTCGCTGGGCACCTGCGCCAGGGCTGCCCGGGGTGGCAGCTGAGCGGCCTGGCTCGGACTGGGATGCCCGCGGAGGGGGACGCGGGGTGAGCAGCTGGAGAGGGCGGTTGCTGCGGGTACACGCAGAGACACGGACCACAGATGAAACTCAGTTCGTCCCTGTGTCTCCTTCTTTCCTAATTCTGATTCGCTTGGGGATCCCTGAGTTGTGCAAGTCCACTTCCCCTAACTTGGGCATCTTGGCCTCCTCCTGGTCATCACCAGTGCGGCTTCCCAGTCAGACCTACTGCAGCTTTCCAGGAGGCTGAGCTCACTGAGGACTGGAGAGACCCAGAAATGACTCTCATCTGGGGCTTTCTGTAGCAAATACCCCGCCCCCCGCAGTAGGAGGAAGGCCCCTGTGGGGGCCTGCTGGTGGAGGCTTCAGGATATTCTGCTGCCCTGGGGTATCCGCGGGGGTCGCTGTCCCTGCTGCGCTTCGTGCCCTCGCCCATGGGCTCATTTTCACTCTGTCTCCTTGTTCTCAATTGTGGTTTTGACTTTTCTACTTAGTGAAATCATATTTTCTTTCATCAGTTTTGAATGTGACCAAAAGATGCCCAAATATTGATTTGGCGGGAAATCAGAGGTTGGATTATGTTTCATTCACAAATTAAATAAAACCATAAGGACCCCTGAAAATTTTAATATAATTATGTATAGTTAGAAGTAAATAGGTTATCAGGACATTCTTCTAGGCAGGCATTTTTTTTTAATTTTTCTTTTTTTTTTTTTTGCGGTACTGGGGATCGAACTCAGGACCCTGCGCTTGCTAGGCAGGCACTTATTCCACTGAGCTATATCCCCAGCCCCTTAAATTTTTCTAAGTCCATGTTTGCAGTGCATGCTGACGACACTCCTCACGGAGAGCTGATGCGTGGATGTCACACACCTTCACTCTTTGCCACTCCCCCTGCCCCCCGTCTCCATCTCTTGGTCCTCTTTTCATTTGTAAAAGGTCAGATTTACTCATTCATACACATAAAAGCATCGGTTTTATAAAAGCATTTATCGCAGTGAGTACGCGAGTTTGTGCGTACTTGAAAAGTAACTCCTGTTTTGTTTGAAAGTGTGCTCATCCTCTGGGAGTGCAGGTACTGGCTATGGATCTAACAAGGTGAACCATTCACACAGTGGAAACGTGACCCTAGCCAAATACGCTTCTTCCGTTATTTACAGGGAGCATTAATTATTTACTTGCTAGTTTAATTGATTTGAACTATACTCAGTATAAAACATAAGAGAATTTTTGCAGTAGATTTAGGATTTCAAGAATTTAATCTCTTGAGTATGGTTAATGAATGATTTTTCACTGAAGCACTCTAACTCCAGTAAACACGGTTTGGGAGAGACTTG
Organism: Dinomys branickii; assembly: GCA_004027595.1. Taxonomy (NCBI): domain Eukaryota; kingdom Metazoa; phylum Chordata; class Mammalia; order Rodentia; family Dinomyidae; genus Dinomys; species Dinomys branickii. The sequence continues at coordinate 91,943 of PVLD010004050.1, forward strand.
TATACTGACTCTGTCAATCTTTGTATTACTTCAGATGTCATGGGAAGTACACAACAGTTAAAATGATTATTGTACCCTATTACTGAATGACTGAAAACAGCTACCTGTTCATTAATCGGAGTAAGACTGACCATAATCGCTGTTCTGTTTTGATGGCTGTCCGTTATTTCCTAAGATAAGTGTGGGTTGTTTGTTTACTTCTACTTTCACTTTCTGCCCTGCCTAAAGAGTGTATTTTCTACCAACACCTTTAACTTTGAGAAATGAGTACAATAGTTGTAAATGCTATTTTAGAAATGAATGATATTTCCTGGTAAGAAACAATAAAAATTATGCATTTTATAATTTTAAATTAAATCTCTTTCAATTTTATAAGTACTTTTGGCATATAGTCTCTCATTGGATGCTCAGGGTATAATATCAAATACTATGATATTTTTGGTAAACTTCACAATAATCTGGACAGAGATGATGTGTACTTTCATCGTCCTCCCAGATTCTGTCTTCCTAACTAACATGTCACCCATCAACCAAACAATTCAGCGGTCATTTATTGTGATGTGTACTGTACTAGGTTCATATACAGTATTGGAATTGGACCAGGGAAGTTATGGTCCATGAAAACTTTAATTCAGCTGGATACCTCAAGATGGATTTATTCACAAGTCCCTCTCATTCTGGAGCATTGCTTTTCTTGGCTCTGTCCCAATAGTGCCTTCCATAATTATCAACTCAGACAGCCTTGAACTTGACTCTGTTCTCATGGCACAACCCAGGAGGCCGACTTGCTCCTGTGAGAACCTGTACAGTGCTTGGAACTTGTCTGAACTGAGAATGAAGTTCCTGAGTGACAGGGTGAGCTCCCCTCCCCTCCACACACACCATCTGATAAAGGAATCAGAATCTCCACAGTAGACAAACTAATGACATAGTGTGGCAGGAAAAGGGATAAGAAATACAATTTTCGGAAGGAGCTGGAGTGGGGGATTTTTCTATACAGCTCAGAGCATAGCCTCCGACAAGACCCACGCTGGCCAGCTGCCTCCTGTGAAGTGGCAGGTGGATGCAGCATCCAGAATGGCTGCCTGGAAAGGGGGCTACCCAGTGGACCTCCAGTGCATTTTGCCACACACCGGTAAGGAAGCCTCCTTTGGAGCCTGGCTTTTGCTTCCCTTCCCTCCTCTTGGTTTGGGAACAGATCTGCACCATGGTCCTTTTATTCACCTCTTAGAAATACATGTCTTTTGGCCTTAATTGTGTTGCTTCTTCCATTTAAAAGATCATGGAGAGTGAGTTTTGGCTGCGATTCATCAGATTTGTAGTCTGGCATTTGGGGGAAGATGTACTTAGGTCTATTCCATCTTTAAAATCCATTTGGAGACTTGCCCAGTGTTAACTGATGCGTGCTGCAACTTAGATACCAAGGGTCTGCAAGACATTTGCCTGGGAACCCCAGCTACAATGACCTCCAGGACAGCAAGGTCACAAATGAGATCTAGCTCTCCTGACAATACTCCTGCCGCCTCAGCTGGCTGAGGCTGTCACAGTGGTGGCCTAACATGAGCTACCTGACATGCAGAACAGAGTGGGTACCTGTGTTTCCAACATGGACCTGAAGACGACTCCCAGCACTCATCTCGAGGCATCCAACAGGCTGTGTCCTGGGAGGCAGGGGCTACATTACCCATTCTCAGAGCTCTGTGTACTTTTTTTAACATCATTATTTTTGGCAGTTTTTAAAAATTAATTTCTGTGGTGAATCTAGGACCCTTGTGAAAGCAGGGAGTGTGCATCTTTACAGTCATCTCCTTAACACACTGCAAACGTTTAATTCAGAAAAACACATGTGCAGGAGTGAATGGACTGTTTAGCAAGAAGATGTCTCATGAGGGCTGTAGGGTGTGGTCAGGTGGATGCATTTTCCAGCCAGTGTTTTAAACCCTCAAGTGTTTCCAACTTAGGCAGTTATGTTTTAAACATTTGCTTACTCGTGTAAAAGCATTTAATTTATAATAATAGAGATAGCTCATAATTACGTTGCATTTTCCTAAATATAAGAAGTTGGTCAGTAATGAGGAAAAATATAAATTCCGGGAGTTTGAAGTTGCTTGCAGAATGCTTCATTGGGACCGACTCCCTGAATAAATTATTTGAGTCAACTTTTCCCTTATACTAACACAGATATCACTATACCCTGGAGATTCTAACTTCTGTTTCCTCCTTTATATTACACATGACACACTGTGCAGCGTGGCTCATCCCACTGGAGCTTTCAGAGGAGAGCTGCTCGTGCATCCCGCTGGACGCGCCCCTCGTTATATAAGGATGCTGAGTGGCATTGTATATGCCAGAAGGTGCTGCAGTCCTTGCATTACCGGGAGGCCTCCCTGTGCTTCATCTATTTTCAGTTGCTCGGCTTCTTTACCCACCAATTGCTTTTCTGGTTACATAAAAATTGAACTGCTGTTTGTGGAACAGAACAAGTAGATGTTTCTACTCTTTCTCCAAAGCAAGGAATAACCGGGAATTATGAGTGGAATTTAAAATTAGCATGTGCTGGTATCGAAAACTAAACCAATGCCATTTGTGTCCTAGCACCATTTCGCAGCTTAAGTTTCTGTTTCCTTAAGTTTGTTTCTTGTGAAGGTTGTCATAGTTACCTAACCCAGTACCACTGCATGCTCTGTCATAGGACTGCTTGTCCTCTGTGTACAGCGTCAAACACCTGCGTTCCTTTGCCACAAAGTGAGCCCGTGCGTTGTAGTAGTTCTGTAGCTGCATCGACAACACCCCCAGACGCGGAACTAGAGCTGTGTATGTTTCCCCTCTGCCCTTCAGGACTGGTGCTCGGCTATGTCGTGGGCGCCCACCGACAGCCCCAGGTAAACCTGCTTGTCTCTGCGTCCAGGCACCACGGTGAGTCAACTAAATAAGCGCCTTTTCTGCAACAACGCTACACTTGCTTGGGGGAGTACAGAAGAGACGAAAACCGCCCTCGCCTCTCCTCATGGCCGAGTCCAGAGGGAAAGCGTCCTCAGAGCTCCTGTGGACGGCTAGGAGAAACAGCGGTGCGGTCGTCAACCCTCCCTCTTGCTGCGCCTGAACACCAGCGAATGAGGCACAGACTAAACTCCCCGCCCCTTTGGGCGGGAGACGAGTGGAGGAGCAGTGGTATTTACTACAAAAGTGGGAGGAGAAGAAGGGAGAAGGACCAGCGAGCCCAGACTGTCTCCTGGGTCTGGAGCCTCCTTGGACCACACTGTGCAGTGAGGAACGGGGCGGGAGAAGGGGGACTCCAGGGACCTCTCGCAGCTCGTCTTCACAGGCCATGGAACGCACGTGGACCAGTCATTATCTGAATAAAGTTGCAGTTCCTTCTAAAGAGGCAGTCAGTTTTGCACGCTGAGGAAAAACCCAGGGCCTTTGCCCTTTATGTAAAGGGCCTAGCCCTTTTCAGTCCACCTGTCATCTATCAATCGACCACCTACCCGTCTATGTCTACCACCCACCCACCCACCCACCCATCTATTTTTTTTTTATTTTGGCGGTACTGGGGATTGAACTCAGGACCCTGCGCTTGCTAGGCAGGCGCTTATTCCACTGAGCTGTATCCCCAGCTCTCATCCATCCATCCGTCTATCAGTCTACGTCTATCACCTGTCTGTCTGTCTACTGTCTATCTATGTCATCTCTCCTCTGTGCAGTTTGAGGAAGGCTCTGTTCTGACATTAGGCTGGGTTTCAGTCCGAGGTCCTTCTGCCCCAGCCTTCTATTATAGGTGTGCACTCTTGGGGCTGGTGTGTACGTACCTGGTATGAATTGACAGCCAGAGGAGTGTCTGTTTTGCCTTAGGACTAGGTCGATGTCAGTACCCAGACGTCCCAGGAGGCAAAGAGCTTGTCCGCCTTTCAAGCCTGTGCGGCCCAAACCTCATGTGCAGAGGCAGGAAGCCACTTCGTGCTGCTGGGAGGCCGCATGTGTCCCCCCACATCCACGCTGCCCCCTCTATGCTTCCCCAAGCCAGGCTGTGCTTGCAGAGTCGTTGAGAAAGCTGTGCAGCTGGATGCAACCTCGGGGACGGGGTCTCAGGACCATGGCCTCGTCCTCCCCACCCACTGCAGTCCCCAGCCCCCAGGGTTCCCCAGAATTCCCGGGGCCTTCTGAAGCCCTCTCCTTCCTCCTGACAGCACTACCCAGAGGTGCTGCCTTCCCTGTCCAGGGAAGGCTAATCCAAACGTGTCTCATCTGCAGTCTTACGTCCGCACATTTCCAGCCCTGATTGGAGATGCTCTCAGAATGTGGAGTACATAGGAAGTATGGGCTTGGGCATATAAACCGAAGGGCTCCCTCTTTCGTCTGAGGTACTGGGAACTGAATCCAAGGGCAGCCAAGTGCTCCATTGCTGAGCAAATCCCCAGTCAGTTTTGCTTTTTATCTTGACGCACTCAATTGTCCAGGCTGGGCTTACACTTGCAATCCTCCTGCCTCAGCCTCCCGAGTAAGAGTACAGGGGTGCACCACTGAGCCTAGGTATGGCTCATAGTGTACTAGAGAGTAACTTGGATGGTAGGCAGGCAAACATTCCATGTGCAGAGTGTATGAGATCATACCACAGGGACAACCAGTGGGCAAATGATCTCAACCTACAATGGAATCACCATTTCCTTTCTGTGATGAATTACATTTCCTATTATCCCAGGACCACAGCTACAAATTCCTTTCCAAGACTGGGCCATGCCTTGCCTCCCCACACTCCTGACCTGACTTGGTGCCAACATATGAATTTCTTTCACGTGTTTCTTCTGATATTTTCTTCCAAGTTTCCAAAAAACATGTTATTGTTTTTTTTTTATTTTAAATTCAGAATTCTGACTACATTTAGATTGCAGTTGCCGACTTCTTGTGGAAAATAAGCACGTACTTTTTTGCATGCTTAATAAACATCACTTCATGCACACACTCAGCTCTGTCCATCCGGGGACTCTTTGCTCCACACCACTGTCCATCTGGGGACTCTGACTTTTCACTAAGTCAATTTGGATTTGCCTGGATTGACCCCAAAACCCTCGTGTGCAGAGGCTGTGCCTTGGAAGGTGATGGGACCTGGGTGCTGCATTCACACGTGACTCATCCACAGGCGAACCGATTCCTACTGCTGTTGGGAGGCAGGCTGGTTGGAAGAGGTGGTCCCTGGGGTCACTGGGGCCACTGAGGTCAGTGGAGTCACTGGGGTCAGTGGGGTCATGGAGGTCAGTGGGGTCACTGGGCTGTGACCTGGAAGGATGCAGCCCCCACACCTACTTCTTGGGTGGGGTAAGGAACGGGTCTCACCCACCCAGGCCCTTCTGCCCAGCACACTCTGCCTCAAAGTTGGTCATGGACCAGAACATGAGCTAGAGAGAGCCTGTCCTTCCAGTGCTGGGTGCTGGGTATTTTGTCCCAGGGATGAGAAAGTGACAAAGGCATGCACACTGATGTTATTGTAAGTGTGAGGTAATGGTTCATGGGTAGGTCTGCCTTTCCTTTCTGTTCTGCATCTCCGTGTGCTCTGGAATTAGTAATTGCTTTTGTCCTCTTCCTTTGGTCAGTTTGTGTGTCCCTAAATCCTCTCATCACACTGTAAGTCCACTTCAACACAAGTTGCACAAATTAGAAAATCTAATTTGTGTTACAAATTAGATTGTATTGCACAATTGTTCATAGGATCTATGGTATTTTACTTTGGTTTTGTTTTTAAAAAACTTACACTTTTTTCTTATGCGACTTCCTCCATACTGGACTTTCCCACACTGTGGCCCATGTCTTAGATGGCTCTCAGTTGACGACTCCGCTTCTCAGGGGTCTGGGGTTTCCCTTGTCCTTCTGAGGGTTCCCAGACCTTTTAACTGTCCCCTCTCCTTGCCCATGAGAGCTCCTCTCTTGTTGGTTCCTCCTTCTTAGAGGACCATGCTCTTTATTAGCTTGCCAAAAGGAGTCCAGGGAGGCAGAAAACTGGGTCATTTTTCATACCTGCAAACTTCTTTATTTTGCCATCAGAATTAAATGGTACGAGATACAGAACCGGATGGGATGTCATCTTCACACCCACCAAGTCTCAGAGCATTGTGCAACCCTCTTAACAGTTGACAACGAAGCACTCAACAAACTGACAATATTCTCACCCAGAACACTGCTCTCTCTGAAATAAAATTTAATTGTTTTCTGTTTATTTCTAGTCTCCTGAAAAATTATTCTGTTGAGCTAATTGAGCTATGTAGTTCATAGACCCTCCAACTCAATAACTCAGATCGTTCATTCATGGGGACATTTTGGTAATGTTTATTAAACACTCTTCAAACAATGTTTTCTTAATTCCTCCTCTCCAGGATTCTACTGTTCTAGTGTGAAATCCGAATTCTTCCTGGACATTTCTTGTATTCATTTGCAATTTTCTATCATTGTCTTTTATTGTATTTTCTTCTTGCTAAATACATTCTTAAAGTATATTCCTCCAAATTATATTTATTTTAAAATCTGCTATTTTAAATGTCTAGCCCATCAAGAGCTCTCAAAATATTTCCCTCTCTTACACCTCCTTCCCCTTTTCCTTTTGCTTTTTCTCTTCCTTGTCCCCAGCCCTCTTCTCTTTTTTGTTCTTTCTATAGCACTAAGTCTTTGTGTGATAGTAAAAATTTTCTGTTTCCTAAACATGATCACTAATTTTTTTTGAGTTCTTGTCTGCTTCCTGAATTCAATTTTCAACACAACTGTAAGCTCTGGTAAAGTTATCTTTTAAAATAGCGTTTAAAAAACATTATGTTAAACACACTTTCTCAATGAATATTACTTCTCATTTTATCACCATGTATCCCTGAAATTCCTTCATTATCTTTCTTTCTAGTTAGAATTATCTTGCTAGCTTTTAATACTTATTTTTCAATGGCAATGTCCATGGCACTTCCCTCTCAGAATTTCTAATTCCCTTGAGAGAAGGGGCTTTTTCTGTCTTATTGCCCACTGACTTTTCTGCATAGAGCTCAACACATATGCAATGGATCAGTAGATAAATGTGAAAATATGCAGGCTTGACTGAGAAACACAGAAGGGATAAATTTCCCATATGAAGAAAAGTTGCTGGATTCCTGCTTCTTGTCCTTTCCACTTAGTCACTGATCCAACAAACTAGAGACTCAAAAGACAGAGGAGAATCTAACAACATCCAAGTCAAAGGGGGGAGGAATATTGATAAGAAGAATCCACATTTCTGCTTTTAATTCAGCCACAAGACCTGCACAGAATTAAAGTAATTCTGGTATAAAACAAAACCAGAGTAAAACACCATGAAGCCTATGAACAATTGTGCAATACAAAAGCAGTACAATAATTCCAGAGAGAGAGAGACAGAGAGACACAGAGACACAGAGACAGAAAGAGACAGAGATAAAGACAGAGAGAGAGAGAGAGAGTAAGGTTTTAGCAAGATGATAAGTAACGAGTCACCTTCTTTCTAAAAATAAAATCATCATGACCAAGTATCAGAGCCTAGATAGGGAAAAGCACTAGGTCAATGGTGCTAGCAGGGAAGCCTCCAGGGACTGCAGTTGCGGGGCGTTGTGCGACAGAGAGGAGCAGAATGGGGAGGCCCCGTAGACAGGCACTGGCCCCTTAACAGAAGAGTAAGGTCCATGATGGAAAATCTGAGGGGAGCTCGCGCAGAAACCCCCAACGCTCCTGCTCTAGTATGCAAGGGAGAGGGGAAGAGAAGGCCAACAGCTGCGAACGGAATGAGGAGAAAATCACATTGTTTTCCATAACGCTAAAGCTCTTACTGGGAGAGAGGTACTCGCAGAGTAATAACATGGGGACAGCGCCATTCCTTAGTAAGGAAAATGGCGGCACCTCCCCAAGCGCAGACCACAGCAAGCAGGAAAGGCCAGGGTCTTCCCGACACTCGTTCACATGGCAGATCCTTGTGGTTCTGCTGTTTTGTGTTCTGACCATGGATCTGGCACAGTATGTGTAAATCTTGAATCAACACCTTAGTTGCTCCCAGGACGACCGATCTGACTCACACCAAAGCAGAGTCCTGGAAAGATAGTGCACAAGCCAGTGATTAGATTGAATGAGAATTAAATTTAAATTAAATGATACATTTGAATGAGGAGAAACTTGTGCTTTTAAAGTTTTGGTATCTGAAGTTTCCAGTTCTGCATACTGAGAGACAAAGAGACCGACACATTAAAGATTAGTCTTTGCATATTCTTCTTTATTTCATTTTTACTTTAAAGAAAATAGTACAAAAAAGAACAATAGCAAAATACAAAGACCTTAAAAATGATATGGGGTTTCAAACCAAATGATAGGGATTAACAGTGGTTGTTATAATACATATTGTTATTTCCAAAGAAGTTGCTAAGATTATCAGATATAAAAATAGAAGATTGATCTAATCACCAGAGGGAATAAGAAAATAATAATTTAAAAGAACATTAGAGACAATACATACTTTCACTAGACAGGATTGTAGGAATTCACCAATGGTTGTTATACCGCAAAATGTTGTTGTTGCATAAATTGCTCAGATTACCAGATACAAGCATGTAAAATTGGTCACAATATTGAAAAAAAGCTTTTAATCATTAACTGCTCCCCTTAACAAACTATGAGACACGAGCTGATCCATATATATATATATATGCCTTAATCCTTTCTTTTTCTTCTTTCCCTCATCCCAGCCGCTCCTTCCTTCGAGCAGTTTCTGTCCCTTCCTTATTATCTATTGTACATTTTGGGTTTTATTTCCTCTTTCATGTTGTTACACCAGGGAGACAATGTGATGTTAACACATGTGGGTCCGATTTATTTCTCTTGTGAATATGGTCTCTAGTTGCATCCATTTACCTATGAAAGCCTTGAGTTCATCTTTCTTATAGCTGAGTAGTACTCCACTGTATAGATACCACATCTTTTTTATCCTTTTTTATTCCTCAGTTGATGGGCTTTTAGGTTTTCATATTCTTCTAATTTATGCAATGAATTTACGGCACCATGCAAAAGCAAAATTATTCTAATCTATTTTATTTTTATTAACAAAAACTGTGCTTTTGTCTTGAATTTTATTCTGGCCACTGGAAGAATATTCTGGCCACTCCTGCACTCTCCCTGTTCTCGCATTGGCTCTTTCCCTCCACTAACGGCCTGTGGGGGGAAGAGAGGTCTTCAAAGTCAAACCACTACTTTCACCCTCACTTCTGTTGCTGCAAGTGTAAAATTATTTCCATTGCAAACAACAGAGTTGAAGAAAAAAACCAATAATTTTCCCCATAAAGAGAGTCAGGGAAGTAATCAAAGAAAGTGACATTTCAGTCGTTCCTCTACAGACAACCATCTTTTTGACAAGCGAAAATGCAAACAGAAGTGTATCTCAAGCAGTAATAGCTGCATGGCAGAAAGCAAGGAGGCATAAGTGTTTTTGGCATCTTTAATGATCACAAGTAAACAGTAGTGGTGCAGTTTGAGCCATTACTGCATGGGCAGCTCTGTGATAACCAATTTCCTCTGGTTTACAGTAACCTTCGCATCCTCCCACTGGCCTGGCTTGTCCTTCTCTCTCCCTTTCTTCATCTTCCCATCCCATCACCTTTTGGGAAAAAGATGCGTGAATTTGTCAAATTTTGCTGAAAGGTTAAGTGAGATGACCCTGGAGAGCATACTTTGGAAGGGACCAGACTGTGGGAGGAACAGAAAATGCAAAGATCTCAGGTAGAGGAGGGAAGGATGTGAGGGCACTGATGTCTGCAGTCTACGAATAATGCTTCCACGTCTCAGAATCTCAGACATATTCATTAACTTCTGCTCAAGAAGCATGTCATGTATGAAATGTTCACTAAGTCCAGGGGCTACTCATAAAAAGTAAATCACTCCTATTCTTAAAGATAACAACTGAAGGCAATATACTACAGGGTAAAATTCACAACAGGAAACCCTTGGTGTGTGGGTGTGGTGTGGTCCAGTGCTCCCTTGGACACCAAGCAGATGCTCCTATTCAAAATGGTGCTCGCACTGAACCTGTGCATATCAACCGGTGTGCTTGTATGTCTGTGTTAGTGAGAATGTCTCAGATAATGCAATACAACTGTAGAAATGACTGCAACACAATAACTATAAATGAAGTTATGCTGTATTCTTCAGGAGATAATGAAATGGAAAAAAGTCTGTACTTCTTCCATACTGTTGCAATTATTATTTTTTTTTTGATTTTTCAATCTGTCACTGGTAGAGTCTGTGAATGAGGTACAGAGGGTGGACTGTGCTTTGTTCTGCTAATTATTTGGCCTTTTCCTGGCTGGTTGACTTAATGGAGATGTGAATGAATGGTCTGAAACATCCAATTACAGTTGAGGACTGAATATCTATGCATCAAGCAGAATCAGCTAGATCTTTGATATACTGTGAAATAAGCAGATAAAATTGTTATATATCTTGCCTAGCCAGGCATGGTGGTGCACACCTGTAGTCCCACCATTCTAGAGGCTGAAGCAGGAGGATCATCACCGTCTGAAGAAAAATAATATTAAAATAAACCACTGCTGCAGGTTTGGTAGTTTTGATCTTAGTTTCAGTATTCTATGCCCTGTTTCATCTTGTTGTTTCTAAATTGTGTATCACCTCACAAAAGCAGGGATGTGGATAAGAACACACTGGGGAGATTCAGGAGCGAGGACGGGGTGTGTGGGTCAGTCGTTTTGGCCAGTTGGAGGTAAGAGAAAGGGGAAACTGTAAGAGAAAGTGAGATATTAATTAAAGAACCAAAAATACCAGAAAATCTTCCTTTTATCTGTTAACTAAGGTTCCAATTTCCCTTGAATCTTGGTTTCCATTACACAAATACTTGAGGAGAAACAGAAACTCCTGACAAGTCACATAAAAAGTAACATGTTTTACTAAATATTAGTATTTTATTACAGAAATAAATGGTAATGTCAAATGCTACACAAGAAAAAATAGCTCACTGCAAATGAAACTGTAATCGATTGCATACAAATTAGAAACATTTAAAATATGTTAATTAAAATTACAGGTTTTCTCCCTATCTCGTGATTTGCTGTGATAGAGTGTTATTCACATGTAATGAAGAACCAGCGCTGAGTTACTGAGGAATGGGATTGGTGGGGTCTTGAGCAGTGGTCACTTGGAGGCAGGTCATTCTGGGCTAGGTCGTCAGGACTCAGCCGCTGTGATTTCCTCTCTCTTGCCCGTCTTCGCTTCCATTTCATCAACTCTGCTCTCCTCTGTGGATCCCCACGTGGCTCCTCCGTCATCCTCGCATCTGAGTCCGGCCTACAGCAGTGCATGCTGGGCTCAGGAAGGGCCCAGTGGGGAGGCGCAAGCTCCTGTACTGTGACACAATGCCAGAGTTGCATCTCACAGTTGCCTTTGTCTCCTTTAGGCCCAAGTGATCAGACAAACTAAGATACGTGTAATCTGGCCTCTCATAAAATCATAACTTTAAAAAATTTGGCAGCATAGCTTGATATATTAAAATGCACAGCTCCTCAGATAATGACAGGGAATAATTTTCATTCCAGGCATTTGAAATCATATAGATTAACAAAGGAAATACTTTATATATCATATATAATACATCTAATAATGTACCATTAAGTATAAAGGCAAAGTGTTATGCTGCCGTGGCCAAGATAGCGCATGGGGGGGGGCTGGGTGACAAGCAGAGTGGACGCACGTCCTTTGTCTCCTCTGCCCCAGTGAGGGACCCAGCCCGGTGCTGTGGCACCTGGAATGAGCAAGGGCTTCCATTTCCCAGCCTCTCCTGGAAGTGTGCGTGGTCTCGTGGTTGCTATAGCAACAGAACAGGCAGGAGTCGGTGTGCATCTCTTCTGGATCAAGAGCCTAATGCAAGAGGGTGCCAGCTCCACACTCAGTACCCAACATCTGCGAAGGGCCCCGGGCCTTAGTGCAAGGCAAGGTCACAGCCAGGGGAGACCTCACGCCCTCCTGTGTGTGGGAGACGACTTTTCACTCACAGTGGCTCCTATGTGAGCAAGGCCCCCACCTCCATGGCCAGAGCTGACATGTGGAGTTCACGGGAATGACAGTACATGTTGCATACTGCACAGCTCTGATGAACACGCGCACGGTTTACGGTACTAACCCTTCCTCCACGTAATGGAGCTTCCTCACTGAATCCTCCAGGGAAATGACCAGTGGGACCGGCTGGACTTTCAGACAGATGATGGACACATGAACAGATAGGTGGACACAGCTAAGTGGTAGAGACAGATGATACAGACAGACACAGACAGACAGACAGAGATGGCCGAGAGCAGCAGTGTGAGGGAGATGGTGGGCAAGTAGACAAACGATAGGCAGATGCAGCTGAGAGACGAAAGACAGATTCATACTGACAGCTAGATGAGTCTCTTTTAAGCCATTGGACTGGCTCATGTGATTGTGAGGCTGACAAGTCTAAAATCTGTAAAGTGTGGTTTCTGTGTACTGTAGAAACTAGGTAGAATTCCTTCTCTAGAACCTTCAATTTTTGCTTCTAATACCTTAAAAGGTTGGAAGGAAGCATACTCATACCATAAAAGGTAATCACCTTTACCTGAGGTTTTTGATAACAAGTTTTCAAGAGCAGCTACAAAGACTTTCTTAGCAACATGGAGACCAGTGTGACAGCAAGCACTCACTATGACTGAGCCATGCTGATACATCCTCTGCCAGCACACTTGCTCTTGTTCTCACCGAGGGCCCGGCCACCTCCAGCACCCATGGTCTCTGGTTCTGAAAGCAATGGCGACTTGAACCGGGGCTCATCCAGAAGTGGCCTCCCAAACAATTTATGTATTCTAATCTAGGTGGAAAAATACATTATACCAAAATTTTCATTTTGGAATGGGAAGTGGGGGCCTGTGAAAGTTACGTAAAGAACCAGAGGCAAAAGGTGGAAGTTTGTGTGATTATAGGCCAGGGCTGAGGTGACCAAAATTACACAGAAATTGATACCAAAATGATGAATAAGTATTGTTGAATTGTTGGAAGGCAGAGCTGGGCTTTAGAAAGCATCACGAATGACTTAGGATAAAATGCTGACCGCATAAAGACAATAGTGATTCTGCCTCCATTTAATTCCAGTTCTGAGATCAGACATAACTGAAGTGGTTACTTTTAAATAACAAGATACATCTTGAGCAGCAACTGCTGTTCTGCGAAAATCTTTTTTTTACTAGAAATATTATTTAATCTTGAGCTCAAAAAATAAAGATACACAAAGTACCAGGGACATGTATGTGTATTGCACATTTTCCTATTGCTATGTTCCAGTTTTCAAAGAAAAATCCGGGGGGGGGTGTCTGTGAAAAAATTCCAAGATGGTGGACAGAGAGCTGTGGGAAACATCTGCATTCCTGGGAGGTTTGCCGTTCACTGCAAACATCCATTCCTCTTGAGCGAGAAAGGAGAAAGTAGATCTCTTTCGGCTTCCATGTTGAAAACTATGTGTTTTAGTTTTCTAAGTCAAGCATGTGCTTTTCTTTCTCCAATGAATAAAAATGAAAATACTTTATGTGTCTCCATAGTATATGATTCAAAGTTAAAAAACCAAAATCTACTCAAATTGTAAGCATGCCCAAAGTACTTATGGACTCCATAAAGGTCTGAATGTGAATTTGAAACAACTAAAATATCAAGTTTGATTTGCTCAGAATCACTGTACGATCTGGGATGTGGGCTAGTACTCTCCAGAGGTGCACTATGGCTGGGCACTTGACCTGGCATTGGCACTTCCCATGGGCTGCAGGACTGAGCACATGGGTGGACTCAGTGTGTGGCAGCCAGTTGGCTGAGGGGCTGGGAAGGAAGGTAAAAAGTATGGAGATGTCCAGCATTCAGCCAGGCCAGGATGGGTAATATTTGAACAACCAAATTCTGTCTCAACTGAACTTGTACAGAAATTATAATTTTTTGGGGGGAATGTCATTAAAATATACTACCACAACTACTTACATATACTAGGTACTGGAAATAGCTTAGAGATAAGTTAAAGTGTGCTTTAGTTACTTTCTTATTGCTGGGACAAGTTATCCAACATCTAGAAGTTAAAGAAGAAAAGGATTATTTCAGCTAACAGCTTATAGCAATTTCAAGTGATAGTTGGCTGGCTCTAAGGCAGGAAGGCATGGGAATGGGCATCACAGAGGAGAAGCAGTCCGTGACAGGGTAGGCAGGGCTTGGTGAGGCAAACCTCCCTTTCCCTTTCATCCCATCCATTCTGGGTGGTACCACTCAAACCTAGGTGGATCTTCCCATTATCCACACCAAGAACTAAGCAAACAATCAGTGGACTAATTTAACAGCACACAACCTTAATCCCAGTATCACATGTAGTAGATCCAGCCAGCTCCAAAATACCCCACCTATGATCACATGAGCAAACAAACCATAACAAAATCTATGGGTAGGTAGGAGTGGGTTCTCTGCACACACTGAGCCATTTTATACAAGCGATGTAAGCATCTGCTGGTGCAAGCATTCCAGGGGTCATGGAGGCAAGGGCTTGTGGATACTCACCCCCAAGTCAAGGGGGTGAGTGTCCTTAATACCTTACGGGGTACTGCAAAGATCACAAAGAAGATAAACATGGCTTCCACTTTCCTGGCTGAAGCAATTAGTAGATGTTAATGCTTTCTGCCTGAATATCCATGCAAATATCTTTTGAATTTAGCCTAGTTGGAAAGAAAATGCAACGGGATTATTTTGAAATGAACAAGCGTATATTAATTCTTAGGTAATCAGTAATAAGAACCGGAATTAGAGACACTTGTAAAAGGAACTATTACAAGTGTGTGGGAGCCCTGGAAGACCTTTGAAAATTGAGTTTACAAGAGAGAGGATTTATGCAGGTATATTGTTGTGCTACACGAGAGTGAGGGAGCTGGATCCTCCTTCCCTTCTACTTTTTTCTGTAGGGCAGGGAATTTGGAGATAGCAGTTGCTTGGACAAAACCATGAGAAGCAAAGTCCCGGCTCGACCTCCCTTTAAAGATTGGGAACTTGAGGGCTCTGCCACTGAAATTGGTTAAACCTCAAACTGACTGCTGTGGGCTGTACTACAGAGCTGACAAGGACGGGTACCCAGCTCACTAGTGTCTTGATTGGAACACATTTTATTTTAAGTCATTTCCATTTAACATAAATATTTCATCAAAGTTGCCAAGTGTGCTTTGAAGTGTCAAGCAACCATCATTTCTCAGCTCAGGTGTCTAGACTAATCAAAGCTCAGGAAAAAGTACGACACTCATGATGACACCATCATTTTATTGAATCATTCCAGTTAAATTTGATTTCAGTTCAGAAATCACAACATTTGCTTTTCTCTGATAGAAATGCAGCTCAGGGCTATAATTTTCATTTTCGTTGGAAGGTACACAGTTTGTGTTGCTTGGGGTTCCACAGGAAATTCAAATGATGTGACTTTCGCTCAGTCCCATTCTGTGGCCCTTTCTTTAGACTGGGAATGGTAAAAGGAAATGTCCTCCACACCAAAATCTGTTTGTCATGTAGGTCAAGCTGTATTTCTGTCCTGCTAAAAGAGGTAACCTATGGGGAAAGTTGTTAAACTGTACACATAATATCTCCTGAACGTTATTCCTGAAACATGAGAAAATGAAGTAGCTAAGGAGATTACATAAGATGTTGAAAATCTGTTCTCTCTTTACCCACAATTTTGTTTTTTATTGTTTCAACTTTCTAAGGTCAACTGTGATAATAACTTATTAATTAATTTATTAATTTATTATTCATATATCCATGTAAATGTTATTGAAATATATTGTTACAGTTGTTCTATTTTATTATTTTGTTTTAAGCTGTTGCCTATTATAAAATACACTTCATTATAGGTACATATGTGTAGGAAAAAGACAGTAAGTCTACAGTTCAGCACTGTCTCCCACAGGGCACCCTCTGCAGACAGGCAGCACTCACAAGGGGGTGGCTTTGGATGGAAACTTTAGGAGAAAAGAGAGGCTGCAAAGCCGCGAATTTCCACTACAGTGTTATTGACAACATTTTCTTACGTATTACACTAATTTTGCTACAGTGTTTTAAAGAATATATTTAACTACCTTGAGACGTGTTTTGGATATCACCAACCCCTGAAAGCATTAAAATATTTACCGGTCTTTAATGCTGATGGATGACCACAAGTGAACTGCTCTTGATTTGGGACAAGGTTAGTATTAACAAGTGATGAAAGGAAGTCAAAAGAATCCCATATACCTAGGTAGAGGGAGTTTGTGTTGGAGTTCTCTGTCTGCAGGTTCCAGGAGGCAGCCCTGCCCCAGACTGAGGAGATGAAGTAGCTGTTCAAGTCTGAAGTGTTTTCTAGCCAAATGCTTTACTCTGACCAGTGTCAGGGGTAGGCTAACAGGAAGCAGCTGGCTTGGGAAGGAATGGCTAGGAAGGAAATCCCGTGGGTCTAGAGCAGGAGGGAACTGCATGTCCTCCACGAGTGCTTAGTGAGAAGCCAGACCACACACACCAGCTTCACTGAGGCCCACCCAGTGGAAGCCCACTGGGCTGCAGACTGCCCACGCTGGCCAGGCATCCCTGCTCAGGTGAGTGCGGACAGGTTTCTCCCATCCAGGGGGCACCAGGTGTCTCCACACCCACCACGATCCCATGAAGCTGTATGAAGTCAGCAAGAGTCAGCTAAAGGTAGTGGGAGCATTGTTGCCTGCTGACATGCAAGTCCTGAACACACAAATGTTTGGAGTCCAGGCTGACCTGGATAAATGTGAGGAAAAGATAAAGAAAAGACCAAATGACCAGGAGTGCATGTGGGCAGCCAGGCCTGTGCAGTGTGGTGGAGAGAAGGCATCCCACGTGAGGCTGGAGGAGCAGGACTGGGGCCACGTGTGGCCCGAAGATAGTTCTGGAAAAGCTCTCTGTTGGAAGACAGGGTTCATAGTTTGTCTCTCATTATTAACGTGTTTGCTAAAGTGTGGAAACTTTAGGCTCCTTTGCAGTCCATGTATCTGGTCAGGAGATGGTCTTGTTAGGGCTGAGGATGAAGCCAATCCCATCAGACTCCAACTCCCCAGGGGCAAAAGCTCACCTGCACCGGGGCTGGCCACTGGCTTCTTCGGAGGCAGGTGACCATCACAGACTCCACTGTGTGTACTGCACACAAGTTTATCTGACTTTGCATGGGGCTTTGGGACCACAGTCAAGTGACAGCCAGATTTTAAATTAGGAGAAATAATGAGAAATTTAGATGAAAGCTCTTTTCCTATTAGGAAATCCAAAGCTTTAGACCAGTTTTTAAAGGTGCTGCACTTGTACCTGTTACTATCCTGTGAACTAATGTCTCTTCCTTCTTTTCATGGCCAGCAGACTGAGTTCAGCTCCGTGGGGTGTTTCTGTGCTCATGTGTGTGGGATGTTCATACCCAGAAGACGGCACTGAAGCCTCTTCAGAATTGTAATATCTGCTCTACACGAAGGGGTTGAAAGGCTCAAAGCTGTCGCTATCAAAAGTCCAAAGTCAGTCTTCACAGCTATAGACGATCACTGTACCGTTAGTTCACGTGGGACCACAAAGGCTCTGAGTGAGCCAGCATCATCTTTAGGGAGAGCAACAGTGCTGGAGATAGCACACTACCTTACTTCAAAATATGCTGCAAAGCTCTGGCAGTCAAAACAGTATGCTGTCAGCACAAAACCACACACAAGTAAAAGGAACAGAATGGGGCATCTGGCTAACAAGTTTTGATAAAGGTTCTGAGAACACAGATGGAAAGATAGCGCAGTCCCTTCCGTAAATGGTGCTGGGAAAACAGTGTCCAGTGCAGAAGAGAGAAACTAGAAGTCATGTCTCACCAGGTGTAAAGTTTGCTCCAAATGTTGTGAGGGTGTAATTGCAGACTTGAACCTATGAAGCTGGTAAGACACACAGGAGTGTGCTGCGTGAGTATTTTAGATAGAATTTCAAAAGCACAGGCAGCAAAACGCTGACAAGCAAGTGACATTACTTCAAACCAGAAAGCTTCTGCACATCAAAGAGAAAATCTATAGAAAGCTAAGAAAATATCTTCCAACTGTATATCTGTCAGAAAATTGGTTAGCAAAAATAAATAATCCAATTAAAATGTGGTAGGCATGAATAGACCCATGTCAAAAGGAGACACACACTGGGAAACAGATATTTGCGTTTATTTGCTGGAAGACCCTAAATGTTCCTACCACAGATTAATGGGAAGAGTTTCAGTGCTGGAAACACTAATTACCTCACTCTAATTGTTACATAAAGTGCACATGTGCCCAACCCCATGTGGTACCCCACAAGTGTGTGAGATTATTATGTGTCAATCGAATATAAAAATTAGTTTAAACTAAAAACTAAACTTCCTGTTTTTGCAGACTCTCAAATTGTATATTTTCACTTGTGAGTTTTGCAAATTACTCTTTAACCTACGTGTATTTTCTCTGAAATATTGTTATACATGTTGTATGTGTTATGTGTATGTATGTGATCTACAGTGTATAACTGGGTGTGTTACACATCTTCTGTGCAGGGGAGGGTGAACCTTTCAGAGGTGAGCATTCAAACTACAGAGTAAAACCCACTTATTGCAAAGTGGAAGCACTGCAATTAAACCTGAATACTGAGGGTTTAGTTTAGAAAAAACAACGCTTACATTACAATTTTTTGTCTTAAAACAAAATCAACATCGGTGCCATAATTTCCCCTCCACCCTTCTCTCTTGTATAGCATACATGCTTGATAGTCTATTGTATATATTCCTGTAGGTTTTTATAGTTCCATAAGAAAAGAGGTGTTAATTACATCAGGTTGATTTATAAATTTGATACTTTGTATTTACACAAATTTAGTCCTAATCTGTCTCTTAATTTTATACCATTGACAGAACTGATATTACTAATTCCAATGAAAACTACTTCACTGACCATTTTACAATAAAATGTGAAATGAAAAATTTTTAATACTGACATGTATCTTTAGAGAATTGGGTTATGGAATTAAACAGCAGTGTTTGAAAATAATAGATGGGTTTTCATCAGGCATATAATCTACAAAGTGCTAAGTGCTTTTATTAGTGAACCATGTACTTAAATGCAGATTAGTCATATGCGTTTAAGGACAAAAGCTTCTGGAGAATTAAAAATGTCTGCAAAATCTATGGAGTTTTCTTTTAAATATATACTCATTTTCTTGCACTCCTATTGTTACCAACTGAAATCCATACTTAATCAAAAATTCAAGCTCCCAGAAAAGATATTTTTCAAGAAATACTGCAAATTGAAGATTGGAGAAAATTCAAAGCATCCAAGATTGGAGTTTATTCTATTACAACAGCAATCACACTTCCTTTGCTTTCTAATAGGCGTAGTAAAAATGTC
This sequence comes from Dinomys branickii, assembly GCA_004027595.1. NCBI lineage: Eukaryota > Metazoa > Chordata > Mammalia > Rodentia > Dinomyidae > Dinomys > Dinomys branickii. Next base: position 111,364 of record PVLD010004050.1, read on the forward strand.
AATGAAGAAAGCAAACTTTAAAAATAACAAGATAATATTTATTGAAGTGCTGGTTCATAAAATGGGTTGAAATTGATCTCTTAGGTGCTAATTGTTAGGGATGCTAAGAATTTAGCTTTGATTCTTTGAAAAGATAGAGGACAGCCGACTCCCTGCTGATCATACTGGTTTAGAGCAGAAGTGTGGGGAGACTTCCCAGCTTCTCCTCTGGGGCTTCCACTCACTTGCCCTGTGTGTGTTGCCTCAGGTTTTCAGCACTGGCTACTGAAGCGGTGCAGACTGAAAAAATCCTGCATGAGATTATTCTGTTCCGTGTCTTAGTTACCAAATATAAGCTAAGTTGCCAATCTGTACAGCTGGCTCAGGAGTCTTTTCTTTTTTAACTAACAAATTATTAGGGTATGTTTAGAACACATACTCACAAAGGCCATCATGGGGAGCTGGTTCATGTGCCTGTTGCCTCTCGAGCTTCTTACTTCCCGTTTCCCCCCTCCCGAGCCCTTTCCGATCTCCACCGTGTCCATCTCCTTTGCTTCTTAACACCGATTTTTTATCTCACCCTTTATTAATGCTTCGGGTTTCCCCTATAACAGTAACCATGCGATATTTAACTTTCTGTGTCTCACTCATTGCACTTTATATTATGGACTCAAGGTGCATTAATTTTTCTACAAAAGACTCCAATGTATCCTTTTTTTGTTACCCTGCTGATGGGCACAGTCTTCTCCCCGCTTCTGCCATTGCGTTTGTGTCCTTGTAATATGATATCTTTGCCTCTTTTGGGAAGATACTCAGAAAAGAATAGCTGTGTGAAGAATTTGTACTTTCAGTTATTTGAGAGCTCTGCATATTGATTTCCATGGCGGTTGTACTAGTTTAAATTTCCACCAACAATACAGAAGCTTTCATTTTTCTTTCCAAGGACTGCCCAAACATCTCCCCAGTACCAGCCATTTCCCTAGCGGATATTATAGACCCATTTCATATTTGTAAAGGAGAGGACAGAATTCATCCTTCCCAGTTACTTCTCTCAAATTTATGTCACATCTTGTCTCAGTAATTCGTTCATTTTTATCCATATCCTGAGCTCTAACATGTCAGGTGCAGAAAAAAACATTAGGAATAAAAGTTTAATAAGATAAAGCTGCACTTGTGGGGTTTATAACTTTTTTTCACATACATTTGCACACACAAAACTAAACTATCAACCACTCTTCTGGTCAATTATTTGAATTATGGAGAATTAAAATTCTCCATTAAACCTATCCGGGTCACATATGATCATCCAGGTCACCAGGCAGATGTATTTTAATTTTGAGGGGGGACGTAGGTGAAGAAAACCCTGGGAAAACTGAACTCAAAGTATTAACCGTTGTGATGTTTCAATGATTATTGTAATAAAGACCAGAGTCCTGGACAAAGTGCACTTACATGGAAAAGTGACTGTGACCAGATAGTTACAGTCACGATGAGTGAACCTAGACAGACCCGAGGTTTTACTTCAATAGTTCAGCCAAGAGCAGCCTTTGCGGCAGAGCTAACGCAATGGCAGGAGAGGAGCTGCGTCCCGCCTCAAGTGCCTTGATGTCCGCCTTTCGGGAAAGAACGACCTTGGTAAGGCCCACGCGCTCGGTCCGTGTGTGTGTGTGTGTGTGTGTGTGTGTGTGTGTGTGTGTGTGTGTGATCACAAGGACTCAGCTCTGCTCCTGGAATCCCACCTGCGGTCCCAGATCAGCTCCTCGCACCCACACTCCACACCCACACCCCGGTCACCTCTGTCCCCACTCTGCTTTATGTTCTGTTGGTTGCACGCAGCCGCGGGGACAGGCGCTCGACCTGCCAGGACACGCCATTAGGGGCCAGCCTTCACATCTGTGCCGTCCTTGGAAGGTAGTGATTTTATTTCTGGAAATTTCTCATCTATCACTCTTATTTTTTATTCTTTGGTACAATTTACTCCTTTCTTTCCTTCCACTGTCCCGATTAGGGCTGTTGATGCTGGTACTTCTATCTGTCTTGTACTTTCTGTAAATTTTCTCTAATACTTTTCAGTTTTTTATTCTCTTTTGGTGTCTTTAGGTAGTTCACAATATATCTTGGAAATTTTGTTACTTATTAATGGACTAATACCCTCTCTCATAAATATTTGTGATATATTGATGTTGATCCTTGTGTAATAATAATAATAATAATAATAATGTCAATAACAATTGATAATAGTATATTAACTTCAGCTGACTTAGGATGACAGGGAAAAGTTTAAAAATCATACTAAATAATTCATGAATTTTTATTTTATGAACACTGTAAGATGATCAATAAAAACTTTTATGAGTAAAAAGTTCAGGAGAATAACATTCTGAGTAGATAAAGGAATAGAAATATAAGTTCACTAAGAAATGATGAATGTTGGAGATTATACTATAAGTAGGTAATGCAAAACACAGAATTGCCATTGTATTTAGAAGGCGTTTGATACACTTAAAAGAGGCAATATGGCTTTGATTCAAAATAAAGATATTCACATATGTTGAGAGTTATGTGTTGGTAGCTATTTGAATGTATAATAATAAATTCTAGATAGTAGTTTATATGAAGGAAAAACTGCATGCAGACTGCAAACAGTTAAAGAACTTCAGCAATAATAACAAAGTTACAGTACTTTAATTCTAGCCATTGTAATGAGAGAGAAAGTTTAAGAAGTGGAAAGGGAAAATGCAAAGGTAATTTTTCATAAATGTTATTATGTATGTAGCATTATAAAAATACTATTTTCAAATTATGAGACTAATAAATGAGCTTAGGAAACTTGTGAAACTAAAGGTCAACATACAAAAACCATAAATTTTGTCTATATAATACCCACAATGGAAAATAAAATAAAAATTATGCCATTTTTTATAGCATCAAGAACCCAAAGACCTAGAAATAATTTAACAAAATTTTGTAAGATTGTTTAGCATGTTGAGCTGGGTATGGTGGCCCATGCCTGTGATTGCAGAACTCAGGAGGCTGAGGCAGGGGGATTGCCATGAGTCCAGGCCAACCTGGGCTACATCGTGAGTTCAAGGCCAGCCTGAACCACACAGTGAGATCCTGTCACACAAAAACGATTGTTAAGCACTTTAATATAAAATGATATTTAGAAAGAAATAAGGGTTTAAATTATGGTACAGATGTACCATGTTTATATTTGGAACTCTTACAATTATAAGTTGGCTTATTGACTCAGTTCAGTCCCAGTTAAAATTCCAGAGGAGTCCGGGATCACTTAGAGGTACAGCACCTGCCTGGCAGGTACAAGGTCCTGAGCTGGATTCCCAGTACCAAAAGAAAAAAGAAAAAGAAAAAGTAAAGAAAGAAAAACAATTGCATAACAATTTTGTTTTCTCTTTTATTTTGTTTTAAGGACTTTAATGAGCTGATTCTAAAATCAAAACGAGGAGTGATCAAGGCGCTTTAGCAGAAGAAAGATAGGGAGCTTGGCTCAGAGGGTGTCACGAATTAACAGGCACACAGATTGAAAGCGGACAGCAGGCACAGGATAGCAGGCAGGACGGGAGGCCCGCCTGTACGAACCCCTGGCTCACGGTGAAGGGGGGCGAGCGGGTCGTGGAGGGGCCTTGCTGGGGGGCAGCGCCGGCCCAAGTCACCCTCCCAGAAGTCAGGGTCAAAGTCGTCACCCTCAGCACCGGCTCGGCTCTGGTCCTCTGCTCCCCGCAGGCCTGCCTTCCCTCCTCCCGTGTGATCTCTCTAAATGCCACCTAAGTGCCAATCATTAAAACAATACATCTCCCTAAGCTCCAGCGCTTCCCCCGATGTTCAGGGCAAACATCCAGCAGTGGTCATTGCTTGACTTGAAAACCAAATGTTTCAAACTTAGTATTTTCCAGGTAGACACCTTGGTCTCCCCAGAGGGCTTCCTCCAAATCTCCCCGACAGCAACCAGAGCTCTTCCTGCTCTATCTTTCCAACTAATAAACAGCGTGGCGTGCCCTGCGCTCCCTAGGCCATATTCCTTTCCCTTGCCCCTCACTTCATGCTGTGCACAGCCTCCAGAGGCCCCAAGCACCTCAAGTCCGCTGACTTCCCTCTGCCTGCACAGGGGGCCTTGGTCCGCATTCTCTGCGTCTTCATGGTCCATCTGCTCTCACTATCTCTGCTGTGGTCCTCTGGACTTTAGGAAACAGACAGTATTCTTTGAAAAATCGCTCATCCGATTACATCATGTTTAAAAAAATCCTCTAACTGGGAGTAGTGGCGCATGCCTATGTGCCCGGCACTCTGGGAGGCTGAGGCAGGAGCCTAGCAAACTACAGCACAGTGTAGGCAGTATAGTAACCTAGTGAGACGTATCTCAATATGTGCATATGCGTACACACATGCATGCACACAGGTACACAGATGCACACACATGCTTAAATGCTCACACATGCACACATGCATAATACATCCACACTTGCACACACGTCTACCTCACATGCACATAAATGCACATGCGTACGCACGTGTACATGCATATGTGCACACACATGCATACGTAATACATGCACACATACACATACACATGGCTGGGATCTAGCTCAGTGAGAAAGCCCTGGGTTCATTCCTCTGCTCTGTGCCTCACAAGTCGCCAAGCCCCTGAGAGCCCCTTACTGGCATCCCACAGAGTATAAGGTAAGATGAACACGTCGCACCACCTTTCTCTCAGCATCTGCACATGCTTCTCACTAACTTGCTGTCACGCTGTTCTTCATATGAAACATGCAGTGCTATTGCTGACTTTAGGACTTACACATTCCGTGTTGTTCTGACACACTTTGAACTGCTGGGTCCGGTTTTGCTTTGAATGTCATGGCCAGGCTCCCGGAGCACCATATGACTGTGTCCCCAGCTGGCTCTCTGCTGTCAACACAGCTCACATCTCTTCTTACTTTGGCCGTTCACTGGTGGACCCAGAGTGCGGTCCATGGGCTGCTGTGGCCCTTTTGCAGGTCTGTGAAATCAGACATGCTTTTATAAGGCTGCTTTGAGTTACTCGCCTCTAGCAAAATAACTGAGGGGTTATTTGAGAGTGTGTTGCATTTGCACTGATGGTGCAAAGGCAATGGCGAGGAAAGCTGAGGTCTCAGCACTTCCTAGAGCAGTAGCAACTCTCAAACGCTTACCTTTCATGGGTGTGAGCTCGCAGTCCGAGAGGGTGGAGCAAATCACACCTCAGAGTGTCTCTTGGGGAAGCACAAGTGTTAATTTGGTGTTTTCTGCCATTCCTGCACGGATTCTGGGGGTGCTGTGTTATGGCATGGGAAGGCCAGCTAAGCTCTGCTGAGATGTAGCAGAGTGTGGTGGGTTTCGAGGGCACAGGATCTATGACATTGTTGAAGTCATGAGCTGGCCCAGAGACCTTGTCTTACCTTTAGGAGTAACATTATGTGACTGAGGGTCCTCTGCACTGGAACGTGAACACACTGAGCCTGTCAGATGGCTGATAGCGTTTTGCAGCTAATAAAATGAAAGGCATGAGGCAAAAGTTTTAACTTTTGAACATTTGTCTGTGTTCTAGGAAGAGTGTTACAATACGTCTGGTGATGTTTGATATGATATTAAAAAGTGATTTTAAAATATTATGTAATAAAATATGTCAAATTCATAAATTTGCGTAAATCCATGATTCATTGTTTTCCAAGTGATTAATGCATTATTTAACAGAATCATGAATAGTAAAAGATCTCTTCAAAGTGCAAGAGAAATGATTTGTTCATAACAGAGAATAGAAACTTCATTGATAAGATTTCAGACTCCTAATTACAAGTACTCTTTATAAAGCTACCACGTGTAGAGTTAAGAATAGGATCAAAGAGAAATATCCCAAAGGCTATTATTTCTAAGGTAGATTTTCTTCAATTACTCCTCCATACATTACAGCATTTAATGTAGACACATGAATAAGAATCCAATTGTTTTCTATGAAAGTGGATCTCAAAGAGATCTTCAAAAACATAAAACAGCCACACTTCTCATAATAGTTTTTGCTAGTATAAAGGCATTTTTATAAAAAATATTTACAAGTTAACATGCATAACTGTCTTGGTTACTTTTCTCTCGTTGCTGAGACAAAATACCAACACCCAAAATGAAGGAAGGAAAGGTTTATTTAGCTTACAGCTTGTGGAGGTTTCTGTCCATACTTGGCTGGCTCAGAGGCAGAGTGGCACATGGTAGAGGGCAAAATATTCATGGCAGCAAACAACCAGCAAATGTGTGGAATCGCAGGCAAGCAGCTTCTTTCTCTCCTTTGCCTTGTAAACAGCCTGCCTTCACCCAGGGGGCATGTAGCTCTCACACAGTCTCCATGCCCTCCTCTTCCACAGGCTCAGAATGTATACAAAGTAAGCATCCTGGCTTCCTGCTGAATCACTCAGTTAAACCTCCAGACTCCCCAAGTTGACACAATGTATCAACCATAACAATAACTTTATTACATATACACCAGTGAATAAATAAATAAATAAATTTTAAAATATCAGCTAATTTTTATTACAGTTTATATCAGTTCCTGTGAATAAAGTCTTTCAGGGCTCTCAGTTTTTAAGAATATAGATAGATCCCCAGATTAAAAAGTCTGAGCAGCATTCACTGACAAAGCTTGCCCTCTTTCTCCACCAGAGTGCAGATTATGAGGTCAGGGTGCCTGGCTGCTTCACCAGCTCACTTGCAGTGTCTGCAGTGGCAATGGACAGTAGCACTGAGGCCCTGTCCTTGGCTGTCCATGCTAGCAATCGAATTTGAGCTCGCCATATGGTGTCTCATTAAATCCTGGTTCCCATGTTCAGAGCCACCTCCTAGCTCTTGTTCTTTCCCCACCAAGTCCAAGCCATCCCAATCTTTCATATCTTCTCTGGGTTAATTAAGTGTAGCACAGTGTATCAAAGACCTAAGCAGTAAGGAGACAACATTGCAATGCTCTGTAAATATTACTGTTTAATTTAGAAAAAGTGTATCTACTGATAACAACTCATAAAAATGGAATCCAAGCTATGTTTCCAGACTTTAAATTTACTTGCCATAATTAAGCTTATGGCTCTGGCATCATCTTTACAAAGTAAATATATCTGCTAATTTTTTTGTCCAGTAATACTGAAGATCTTATTAATATTTCCTGCCACTGTATGTACTGTGGATTTGTAAGGATTATTATTGCAACAGTCACTTCTTTTCAACTAAAACTTCACTTCATAAATGTTATAGATTACTTCAGAGTTTGCTTTTCAAATGCACTTTGCAGTAGTGTTACATGCACAATTAATTCTTTGCAATTTGATTTGAGATCTGCAGGCAGAAGAGCTGAAATGTGATTTCTGATTAGTTATGTTTACCATTATGGTGTAATGACACATAATAACATATCAACCCAAAGGGGACATAACCTAGGGAGAGGATTCTGGTACATTATGCACAGAGGTAGCCAGCTGATCTTCACCAGTGTTAATAGTAGACAAACCCACTATATACCTTAAGGGAAAGATCACAATATATTGCTTGTTGATGTTACAAGTGAACACCATATAGGAAACAGGAATTTCTCCACACACATTTCAAAGAATATTATGTTATCTACATAAGCACCAACTGTTAGTGAAAATGTATCTAGACACAAATTAAATTTACTTAGTTTGAGTTTATATTTAGTAGTATTTTAAAAGCTCAGTAGATAATCTTCAAACAGAACAACCAAAGAAATAGTAGCATATATTTATTGTGGGGATAAAGTAGATTGAATTTATCTTTCATTAAACAGGAAATATTGAAAGATTTTTAACATATATTTGGAACTGAGATACATACCAAGGATACATTAAGGGTAAGAGTCACAATTCCTGCTAGTTTGAACTTCAGAGGAGAGACAAAAACAGTAAGGTCAGAAAAAAGACTACTTTATATTCATCAAAGGAATTCTGGTTCTGTCCTGTGGTCCGGAATGAAATGAGCAGTGAGTTATTAATCAGTCCTAACAAGTAAAAAGTTGAACAAAGTGAAAATCAATCACTTTACTCAGACCCATTTGAGACATGTGATCACATGACACACCACTGCCTTTAAACGTGCAGATAAAGACAGCAGAAATTTATCTTCAAGCTTAAGTCCTCAAATAGAAACTTCGGTAGGCACATTGCTTTTACATGTTAGGCTTTCAAAAACAGGAAGAGAATTACAGGGCCTACTAAAAGATAAAACGTGTGAGTTGAAGATGCAGAGCGGATACCATGACCAGACTCAGATATGGCAAGGATATTGTCATTGTAAGACTACAAATACACAATAGTAATACTTAATTATTGAGCTTTAAAGAATAAAGTAGGCAGTATCCAAGAATATATGGGCCATGTAGACAGAGTTGGAAATTTTGAGAAAGAATTAAAAATAACTTCTAGACTAAATTTTAAAATAAAAAGCACTGTAACTGACATGAAAACTGCCATTGAAGATGCTATGGCTTGGGTGAGTGTGCCCCAAAAGTCCATATGTAAAGGTTTGGTCTCCAGAGCGGGAGAGGTGACTGGTGACATGCCCTCAATGGGTTGGTGTGGATATCTTGGCCCCAACCCCTTGCTCCCTCACGTAAGATATGAACACTCACTTGAACACATGACTTCTGTATGAAAACAATTTGTGTCCCTTTCCCCAGAGGACCAAACATTAGAACTGCCTGTCTTGGACTTGACTTTCCATAACCATGATCCAAAGTGTACCTTCTTTTGGTTTCTAAATAGCCACTGTCAAGCTAGCCAAATTTAATAACACAAAGCTGAATAATGTAAAGGGCTCAGTATGCTGGACACAGCAGAGGAAAACAGTTCTGAGCTTGAAGATACACCAGTAATAACTCCAAAAGTGAACATCAGTGAAAACAAACTGGAAAAAGTAAAGTAGAATGTCCCAGAACTGTGGGACAACCACAAGGGGAACAAGGCGCATTCAGTGAAGATGCAAGAAGGAGAAGAAACAAAGGGACACCACTCATATTCAAAATAATAATAATGAAAAGTTTCCCAAATTAATGTCAGCCACAGGCTTGCAGACCCAGTAAACTGCAAGCACGCCAGGTAGAATAAATATCACAGCCAAGTCCAAAACAAAACAAAACCCATCAAAGCTAAGATATCATTAAAATACAGAAAAATCACAGAAACAGAAAATAACTTGAAAGAATTTAGAATGGAAAATTTATGCTTAGAGATGAATATGTAAAAATTATGTCTGATTTCTCCTTAGAAACTATATAAGCAAAAAGAAATTGAAAATGCTGCCAAGCTAGGATTTTACACACTGCAAAATTATCTTTAAAAAAATACAGAGAAATGAAATCTATCTCAATTAAAAGAAAATCAAGGGATTATTTTATCAGTAGCCCTACATTGAGACAAATGTTTAAAGGTAAGTTATATAAAGAGAAGAAAAATTATGCATGCCAGAAACTTTGATCTACATGCAAAAAGAGAAGCACTTGGAAATTGTTGTTCTGCTCGCTGTTACTCAGGGAAAGTTTCTCTTCTTTTAGCATTTTACATTCTTTGCTTATCCTATCCAGTCTAGTCTATTCTTTCCATACAGCCAGTTCAATTGTTAGCTTTCTTGAGTGTAAGACTTTATTTTGTTTTCTTAGTTATAGAAATTTTTCACTTGCTTGGTTTCAGAATATCACCCTGGGCTAATAGCTTTTCTCTCTATTCCTAAAACTCTGATCAGAAGTTTGCTTCACGTTTTCATGTTCTCCTCTCTCTCATTCTCTCTTTTGTGTTCCTATTTCTTTCCGCATTCTTTCTTCTGCATTCTGTCTAAGATTCTCTCAAGTTTTTTTCCATATGTTGTTTATTTTTTTGTATGTCTAAACATTCTGCTTTCTGATCTGATTTTCATCTATAATTAAAATCTCTTATTTTAAAAATAAATTAATAAATGTCATTACATAGTCTGTAGTCAAACAATCAAAATCTTTAAGAACTGCTCTATTCTCAAGAAAGGCCTCAAGCACCTCTTAAAAAGCTCTGACCATAGAATTGACTTTTAATGCTCTCACGTTGTGGTGAGGTGACTTAGAACAACTCCTTCCCCAATGAGTCTTACTTTTATCATCTATAAAGGGTGATTTTAATTCCTATATCAAAGAATGCTCAACAAATGCATATTCACGATTTAGAACAAAACACAGAAAACAGTAAATTTGGTAAAAGGATTTATAAGAAAAAAGAATCTATAATTGATAGAGATTTCATTTCTTTAAAAAAATGGAAAGTCACAGAGTTCCCCCAAAATTGTTCAGTTGACTTTGTTAGCCTTCATAAAAGATAATTTTATCATAAATCACTTAGCAGTCAAACTGGGACTAACAAATCTAATTACTACAGAAACCATGAAATTGAAATTAAAAAAAAAATCTATATGGCAAAGCTGTTCTATTTTATTAAACATGAGGAAAATGTTTGCAGAATACTGGGAGGAAAGAGATAACATATCAAAGCAGGACTGTGGCTACTGGAGAGGATATACTCCTGAGTTGAGAAGTACTCCTAGTTTGACAGGAAGTACTCCTGAGTTGAGAAGAAGTACTGCTAGCTTGGCAGGAAGTACTCCTAGGTTGAGAAGAAGTACTCATGGTTTGACAGGAAATACTCTTGGGTTGACAGGAACTACTACTGTATTAGCAGGAAGTACTCTTGAGTTGAGAGGCAGTACTCCTGGGTTGAGAGGAAGTACTCCCTGATCTGAGTTCAGGGGAGAGTCTCCTTATCAATTATTCATGCCTGCCTGATCCACTAGGACGGCAGTGAGATCTAGTGAGACCTCTGTGTGCCACTGCACGATGGGAATAGGTTTCACACTGCACCCATTGCTATCTACCCCAGATCATTTCTTTTAGAAAATATCTGAAGGATCTTCGAGGTGGAGGTCACACACCTTATATCCAAAAGAAGTATAATTGAGTTTACTTTCCAAGAATCTTAACTTTGAAGTCAAGAAGTACAATTACCAAAGCAAAGAAAAGCAATTAAAATTCTTTCTACCCTAGATGACTTTATATTTTTTACCAAATATTTACTAAAAATTCAAAGAAGAGGTAATTAGAATTTTGTACACATTTTCCTCTAAAAGCCAAATTAAAATATAAATTATATGAGCATGGGTGATGTCACTGGTATATTTATTTTGGAGCATTTGTACTGTTTGTGTCTCAGGAAAAATAGGAAACAACATTTCACAGCACTGGTTATCATGGTCTCAGGTGGAAACAGTTTAAATATCCTCAACAAATAAATGTATTTTGGCCTAGTCACATACTAAATTCAGGGGAGAGGGGATGGAGAATCTCAGCTACACCAGCCTGGACAGCGTGCACAAACTCAAAATCCCAGTGTTGAGGGAGGGGGAAAGCAAGTCACAGAAGAATGGTTTGCTTTCCTAGGAAGGTCGGATGGGATGAACCAATAAAATGCTGTTTACAGATCACTCCTAAGTGGTGACAGCTTCGGTGAAATTCAGAGGACTATTTCACAGAGCTGGAGAAGAGCAGTTATTTACCTCTGAGGAGGGCAGGGGTGATGTGATATGGAGGTTTGGAAGAGGCTGGTCATAAGTGATTCTTAAGACAGATCCATCAGACTTAATATCAACGACTAAGATTCCAGTATGACAGATGTAATCTTTTGTGCACTTGATATATTTAGTAATTAAAACACAATAAATTCTAGGCTATCAAGGTAGTTATTCTGTAAAGTCACTATTATATTATCATAGTTTCTTGGTCATTCATATTCTAAAAATAAAGTGCAACTTGTACTTATGTAAATATGAAGAGAAATAAAAAGTTTCTGCTTATAGAGCTGACTTAAAATTTTGGAACACCTTTGTACATGGGTTGAAATTCAAATTCAAATTCAGTAGATTAACTTTGCCCTCTTGTCACAGATAAACACTTCCTTCCATGTGATATGCTAGGTACTTAAATTCTCTGCTTCGCAAATCTATTCTCTTTCTCCACCTGATAGACAACTACCAGGTTCTCCTGGTCGTATTCCTAGATCTGAATGGACCCTGTGGATGCTCAGCAAAGCTCCCTACAGCCTCTCTTGCACCAGGAGGATTCCTGTGGATGTGGAATGAATGAACTGCCGTGCACTCACTTACTAAAATAGACCCTCTCATTCAAAGTGATTTTCAGAAACATTATTCTCCAAAACAGACCATTCTGAAATACCATTTCCCTCAAAATATTTGGGTTCTTTATTTTAAATGTAGCTATCTTATCTTAAACCACTGCCTATCTCCAAATTCCAGAATGCAAATGTCTGTTGCTTATAAATAAATTTCTGTGTTTAATATCCACAGCTTGTGGGCTTTCATTCCTGTTTTATTCCTATTGCCCTGGGACAATTTCTAAGATGATGTTAGAGATATGGGTTATTGAATGAGGCATTCTGTAGAGAGTCCCAGTAGTGAGGACTTTCAGATAGAAATGTCCCAAGCAATTGGTTTTAAATTTGTGCTTTAAGGTGGGTCACAGAGGGAAGTGGAGATGAGCCGCCAGTCTTTTGCCTGTAGTTGAAGTGATTGGATCTCAGAGTTTTGGGGAAAAACAGCAGAGGGTAATTAAAATTACTGAGAAAACTGAAGTGTGGTTTTCGCTTTGCCAGCCAGCAGTTACTGGCAACATGATGCAGATTTTAAAGGAACATTTTATTACGTATTTCAACACAATGTACTTACAGACTCACACAGAGATTTGTATTCACAATTTAAACAGTTCCAGAACTTATACATTTTGTACAGATTAACTTTTCAGCGACCAGAATGTGCCTCTGGTTCTTGTTTTCCAGATTGCTGAAGGATTTAACCTAAACCACGGCTTAATGAAAACTGTGCTCCTAACGTGACTGTTTGGAGCTGGTAATTTTCTTCTGATTAAAACAAAAGAAGAGAAACCTCATGTGAGCAATCTCTGGCCTGAGATATTTACTATGGTTTTATTGTGAAATAATTGAGAGGGTTACTGTGTCTACTTCAATAGCTGCCGGAAGGCTGCACTTGCTTGTTCAAATAGCTATCATTAGTCTAAACGACGGGCCGAGTCAGGCTCATGAAAGCCCTTGCTGATCTTCTGAAGTAACTTCTAAATCTGTTTAATTATTATAAATAAACTTTCAAAGGACTTCACTGTTAAACAATATTTTTATGACTGAGTTTAGAGAAAATTGAGTTTTGATCCCCTTTTGTGTGAAAATGGTACCCTTTAATACTTGTGCCCAAGTATTAAACTCTACTGCTTATAATATTTTAATTAGAAAATATTTTTAAAATATTGTAGGTAGATTTGTATACATGCAGTTCATAATTTAGTATCTCAAGTATAACTTAGAAATATGGTGAATATTTACATTTAAATATTTATTGTGGTAAAAGCCACATTACCATTAATTTCTCTCAGAATACTGCCCTCATTTTGAACACACCTACGCCGTGGTTCTTGTCCCTTTCTGAAGCAGGTCTGGAGTCCTCCTTGGTGAGTGTCTTTACTTGTGCTGCCCTGGCTGCCTCGGTGTCCTCAGTGGATTCAAAGCATCGACCTTTACTGGCCATTTTAATTTTGGGGAAGACGAAACTCAATAAGAGTTTACTCTTATTGGAATAAGATGGTTGAGGGCGCACCGTGACAGTTTTTGTGGATGTGCTTTCCATTAGGTAAGACTCAGCAGCAGCGTTCACGCACAGTGCATTTACCACACCTCACAACGACAGTCAGGAAAGAGCACGGCAGAACTGTTCCAGAAAGTGGCAAGGACGACAGGAACAGGTATCCGCAGTGAAGGGAAGGGGGGTTGGGGGGGGGTCAATGGTAACATGTCTTTTTCTTTAAGTTTTTAATGTAACTATATATCATATTTATTGATCAGCTCTCATGTAGAAGAGGTAAATGCTACCCAATACTACTGCTGACTTTCTAATATCATAGACAATAGCTACTTCTACACCCTTAAAAATCTTTAGAAAGGGCTGTGTGTCAGGATTTGTAGTGATTTCTCTTAAGTTAATCATTTACAAAGAGACCTAGAAAGCTATATACTCACTCAGAAAGAACATGTGATTTGATAAAACTGAATATTCGTAGCTTATTCTCTTTGGCAAGCAGTAATTGCAGTGACCTTGAGAGTGCTGCCAGGGGGGATATTTAGACCATCTTACTTGGTGTCTCTAATTTTCAGCTGAACATTTTGTTGACATCTCATCAGACACCCATGAGAAAGCTGTGTAGGCTGTGGTAATATAGAATTGCATTTAGAATGATTTTTAATTGGAGACATATTTCCTAAACTATTGACCATAACTACACCCCGAGTGGAAATATTCAGCATTGTCTAATATATTACATGTCAGTTCCTCTACAGGTTTTGAAGCATTTTTTTTATGCTGAGTTCTAACTGCCAGTCCATCTTACACTGGAGTTCTTAATGTAATTATTTGCAGTTTGCATTGTATGATAGAAGAAATATAATTTCTAGTTACATTAAAGTACATTTTATGGCAGAATTATTTACATATTAATCTATGATTACACTTCGATCTCTTTATATGACAACAAGGATTTGTTTAAGGATAGTGAAGATTACAGATGTGCATTTACAAACAGCAACAGATAAACAAATCAATTTTGTCCTTACCTTAGTTATTGTTTTCTTTCCTGTACTTTGAAATTTTGTTGTTTATTCATCATAAAATGAATTCCCTTATCTTTTCCTTATAAAGTGCTCTTTCTAAAAATATATATAAAACTTCTACAGAGCCTCTACCATATTTTTAATTTATTGCCATGTTTAGTTGTTTATTTATGATGCATATGGAAATAAACACTGGAGAGAAGGTAGGCTTTGTGTAATTAGTTGAGTTTGGCTCAGTGGATATGCACACACTTGTTTTCACAGGAATTTGAGGAGGAGTTTTTGTTTTAATGTTGGCAGTTCTTCTTAACCATTTAGATGGAAGTCTAGGATGTCATATTTGACAGAGATTATTTTCCCCTATTCTTCTCTATGTGGAGAGGTTTTCAGAAGAGACTTGCCACAGTCTGTCCACTCTGCCATAGCTCACATAACCTCAGACTGTGTGATCTAACTCACCTTTCTGCAGATGAAGGAGGCGGAGTTAAGAAATTCTTATTCCTTCTGTTTTTTATTGTAATCACTGAGATCAGCTTTTAATCTTCATCTCAAAAATATAATGTGTTCCCTTTGTTTTCCCTGCCTGATCTATTATTCCAAATGGTAATATTTCAGCCTACGTCTTTTCTTTTTTCTAATTTTCCTAATTATCACTGATTTTATACTTTGAATTTTTCTGTAGCTCCCAGAAAATGTTTTAACAAGTGAAAATTTTGTAAAATATACTCAAAATTTATCAGTAATTTTTATCTTTTACAATAATGGAATCATTCAAAATAGCATACAGTTGTCAAAAGTTTTTCCTTTTTTCTTTTATTCTTTACTGATTAGAAAGATAACCACAAACAAAAAACTAAAACCGACTTTCTTCTGGATGTTTCATGTGAGTTTCTTTATCTTTAACATGGGAAAAATCATTTTAATATATTCTGATTTCTGTTTATAAGATTTAATGCACATATATTTTATAAAGTTTACAAAATGGAGAAAATACCATAAGTCAAAAAATACTGCCTAGATCTCTCCATTTAGAAAACCTTGAAAACATTTTGGTGTGGTTATCAATTTTTCTTTCCTTTAAAATTCATGTAGTTCTAATGAAACTGAAGCCATAGTGCCATGCAGTATAATGTTGAATCTATGTTGTTTTGTTCATCTAACATCATAGTATGAGAACATGTTCTTGTATGAATAGAATATGAAAATTAATGCTGCACTATTAGCACAGAATTCAGTTAATGATTCTACTGGAGCCTCATTTTATTTTATAATTTTAGCTATTTTCAATAATATATAACAAATTATGGTTCATAAACCATCTGTTTATATTTAACTATAATCTTAAATATGTTCTCATATATTAAGTTATTGCACCAAAGTGCATGGACACTTTAAAAATATTTATACGTATTAACATGCTGTCCTACAAAAACACACTAGCACAATTTCATGAAGAAATCAATCATTTCATCCCTCTCTACTGACCTCTCAAAGTGATCTGTACTGGACAGGAGCAGTCACAAGCTAAGTGAAGTTGTTAATGAGGCTTAAATGCAAGAAGCTAGAAATGTATAATTCTCATCCACAGGCTGCACTAGATGTGATGCTAATTTGATTCTAAACTTACAGTGATGTGTTTTGTGGTGTGGAAATTTCAATAGGATTTCTTCAGACCCAAATATCCTGAAGAAGCTGGCATCATGAAGAGCACAAGTATTGGGGTAAGCACTTTTTATTGAGTAGTTTTTTAAATATCACCAATATCAAATGCTGAAGACAAAACAAAATGTAATCCCATAAAATTATTTTCCAGAAGACTGAAGTGATTTGTTCAGATTTCTCATATTACTTCTGGTCTGTAAAGACAGATAGGTGAAAAATATCATTAAAAGAGAACGTACAAATGATTTGTGTTTTTAAAAAATTTCTCTGAAATGTGTGTCTGAACTGGGATTTTTGTTAAATGATAAGTATCTGAGTATTGATGACTACATAGTACATTTCCAATGGGATTACTGGGTAAATCTGTGTATAGTGTTCTTTTATTTGACCAAAGGTCATAGGAGGAGTGATGCTTTACAACTTGTGAAAATTTGAATTTTATCTTTTCCATATTCACAAAGAAAATATGTGTGCATGGGACAAAAACTAGAACCTGAATACTCTGAAAGATTGTTAGGCTTGAGCTCTGACTCCAGGACAGAGAGGGAGAGTTTGATGGATGGCAAGAGTGGAACAGGATTTTGCTTCAAGTGTTGGTGTCTGAGGAGTCTGCAACTCACTGCTACCTGATCTTCTGTCTGTCCTGGTGAGGGGATCTGAATCTTCTCCCTTACCCTGCTGGTGTTTGCAAAGTGTGTTGGGATGGGAAACAAACTCAGGAACAAAGAAGCAGAGGATTCTTAGTCTTGGCTGTGCTGGGCATTCTCTATCATTTGCATAAAGCTTCAACATTTTAACACTGTGCTGGGCCTTCTTTCAAAAGATTACTGGGTCATTTAAGAACAAATTATAGAAAAAATTTCAGAATAGAAAAACTGAGTGTAAGTGTTTGATTGTCTTGTCGAAAGATTAGGTCTGTAGTGTAGATTTCTTATGTGCACAGATGTAGCTAGAATTATTCATGTGAAGTCAAAGATCAATAAAAGTCAGGAATATTATAGATATTTTCATGTCTAAATATTTCTATATGCATATTTACATTATTTATTGTGAACATAAAGAAATATATGTTAACTTTATAAAAGTATAAATTACAAAGTTATTCAAACCAAGCTATTGTTTTGTAAACTTTAAAAAAATTAAAAATTTAAATTAACGTTCTTTGTAGTTAAAGGTATTCCATAGCGTGGCATCCTACATACTAAGTGAAGAATGCTGTCAAACATTCAGCTACTAATATGTTTTCAACTATTTTAACAAAAGTAGGAAAAGGGCATATCCTCACTTTGTACTACCTTAAATAATGCTAAAAGAATAAATGTTTCTGTACATATGTATCTATTCATTACTTAAGATAACTTTCTAAAAGCATGTGGGAGTTGTCCTTTAAGATTCGGATTCATTAACAATCCCAGAAAGTTTGCATCTGTTTCCTCTTCTTATGAACACATCAGAGACTGAGTTTTTCAGGGTTTTACCAATGTGTGGTGACCATTTCTTGAAATTTCACCAGTTTTATGAATGAGGAAGCCCTTTCAGGGTTTTTCTGCATCTTTTATGTGGTGTTTTGATGTGTAGTGATGAGACTCTTGTATCCCTGTCTGTACATTTGTGAGTCTTATTTCCTTGGCCAGCTGTCTACCTCATTATTATTTGTTCAGTGATTTGTTGGTTCTTAACTGTGTCAACCCATGAAGTGCAACATACTGCCTTCCCCAGGAGCCCGAAGTTGGGAGGCAAAATGCGGCCGGCGTAGATGGAATGGCTTAACACATTCGGGGTGTGATCCCCACTCCAGCTCCCTACGTTTGTTCAATGTGGAACACACCGGCAAGGTTTTCATCAAGAAAACATTTTCCAAAGGCCTAGAAGAGATTATTGCTAACCCACAATAGGTGTGACTTAGTGACATGAACCCTGATGGACAGCGAGCATTTGTGAAGCACCTGTTTAGAATGTTCCAGCCTTTCTGCATCTTGAGTACAGAGGACACAAGCGGCAAAAATACGCAGCAAGTCTGAGCTGAGTCCTGTGTCTGCCACACTCACAGGTTTCAGAGTCTCTGTCGTTTTTCAAGTTTCATGCTTCCTTGTATGTTAACATCTATGAAGTGTCGGTGTCAAAAGTATGAAGTGTCATATATTTACGCTTGCTCTTACACTGTGTGGATCGTATAATTTGGTTATCTCTAAATAGAAGGAAACCCAGATGTTTCTACATGCTGATGATTTGATTGGCATGCTTTCCCATTTCTCCTTACGCTATTCAGTGTGTCTTAATGTTTCCCATATACTGAAGACACTGAAAAGATAAATTAGATAAATAGAACTTCTAACATTGACCCCTCCTTTTACTTCAGGAGTATATTTCTCTTGTTTAATTTCATATTCATATTTTTAATTGAATTTGTTAATATTTATTTAATTGTTATGAAAATATTTAGCTTTTGGATTAAGGTCTTGCATTAAAACTATATTTTCAGCAGAAAGCATTCTTCTGAAAAGATTTATAGGTTTATTTGTGAAGTGTGGACATTATATAGGTGACATTTTCAGATCAGACATTTGAGGAAATTCTGGATGATATTTCTGAAGGCTCTGGAATAGAATAATTCTGGAAAATCTAATGTGGTGTGAGTACAGTACCATCAGTCACCACCATTAGGCAGCTGCTCAGCACCCAGACTGGCTTTCCCCACGAAAAGCCCACGCCCCTGTGCCTGGGAGGGAGAGGATCTCCTGAGATTCAGACTTCAGGCTGCCCAGCCTCTGCTCAGCATCGCACAGGCCAGTCCAAGGAGCTCCTTTCAGTGATCCCGGGTGTCTCAGCAACCTCGCGGGGCGCTGCATTTTACACAAAGAACACAGAAAATTTAGAACGTTTCCAGCAGCAGAATGCCTCACCTGCCTGGAAAAATTCCTAAAATGCACCGTTAATGTAGTTATCCCTCCATCTTCCTGCTTTCCATTGTCCCTGTAACCCCACTAGATGAAATAAAAAATTAAAGGAAAGTCATAGGGCATGATTTTAATACAGAGAAAAAAAAACATGTCTGATTATACCTACTTCACTCTAATTTTTAAGAGTTACATCATAATTAATGGGTTATAGCATAAGACCTACAGTTTTTCCTGGCACATGTCAAAGTTAAAAATCTGAGCTGGTTTGTTCTTTCTCCTCAAACACACAGATTGGTGAAGATTATGTTCCTTTTCTCTCTTTGTTGGTGCTGGAAATTGAACTCAGGACCTCACACTTGCCAAGCAGGAGCTACAAACCCGGCCCTAAAGATCATGTTTGCAGTGCTTTTATAAGACTCAGGCAAGGGAGACACAGGCAAGGGAGGCTGGAACTGAGTGGTGATTGTGCATCAAGAAAGGAAGCGGAAAGGTGAGGATTCATGGGCTTCACTGTAAGGAAGAGTTCTATTTTGTGGCCATTAAAAATCCTTTACTTCTGGGCCTGTGATGTGGTAGACCTGTAATACAAGCACTCAGGGAGGCTGAGGTAGGCGGGTCACAAGAGCTAGCCTAGCTCAGGCAGTTTACAGAGTTAGCAGAGTCTCAAAATAAACAAACAAAACCCCCTTTACCCGCCTAAACAGTTAGCAAAGTCCACTACCTTCCCTCACTTGGAAGATCTTGAGAGGGAGACAGCTAAATCGGAAGCCGGAGTCTGTGCCTGAAGTGGAGCACACTGATGGGTGAGCTCTGGGAGCATCTGGAAGGTCAGGAGCAGACAGAGCTCATGCGGGGTGGGGAAGAAAGGAGCGGCCTCCTGCTCCTGCCCTCCGGCGGGGTCCGCGCCCCAGGGGCTCATCCTCCTGCGCCTGGACAGCACACAGCAAAATACTTAGCTAAGTGAAGAAATTATCTCTCTCTTTTTTTTTTATTTTAAAAAAATACAAGTACAAAAACATATTGACAAACAGACACCAATTAGCATAAAAAATAGTACAATCACAACTAATCTATAGACAAGGTGATATGATCTCAACAGTGGTTATTGCTTTATCCATTGATATCTTCGAAGTGTAAATATATAAACCCATATACAGACATGCAAATTTAGTCAGACAA